>CAJHQP010002208.1:0-91416 GCA_905132765.1 Moricandia arvensis
CCAACAAGAGAGGGGGATTTTTCCCCGCTTTCCAAAACGAACCCAAGCTTTCGTTTTTCACGAAGGAACCCGAAATAACTTTGTTCCCCGTAAACGTTGATCTCACATGCCTCCTCCATCGAGTCGTTGTAGTAGACAATATTTCTTGTCTTAAGTATGCCACCACGAACCGATCCAAGTAAGGCCTGTAGGATCTGGTTTTCATCAGAGGTGCAAAACATGGCTGGGGCGTTCGTAAGACCCGCGAATGGCATCACCAACCCACTAGTCGACCGCCCATACCGCGTTAATGCATGCTGTCCTTTGGTTCGTCTCTTCCCGCTATTCCGGACTTGATAATACCCCTTTCTGTAGTCCATCTTCGTATAGACCTTTGGCCCGCAACCAATCTTATCGAAGAGATCCGCGATCAAAACGGACTAGGATAAGGTTTTTGATTTGTCACCCTTAATTAAGGGCCGCGGTACGTCACAGCACATTCGCAACGACCTAAATCGTGCTTTTGAACCAGAACCGGTGCGGGCGCATAAGGTGCCCTTGGACGGTCTGCAAGCTTCCCCGTCCGCTAACACTCTCCAGTTGTTTCCGTAACTCCCTCAAGCTCGGATGGAGCCATCCTGTAAGGCGGTCCATGGATGGTGGTTTGCGCTCCCGGCTCCAACTCGATTGTGATGGTCGCACCGCCTTCCTCGGTGGTAAGCTTCAGGCAACTTGGCGGGCATCACGTCCTTATCTCTCGTTCAAAGACGGCCTCACGACTTGAGGGATGGTACTACCAGCATATCTTGGTTCATCTTCCATCTTCATCATGGCGCAAAATGTGGGTTCACGCCTTCTTCAACGCCTCTTGGTGATTGCATTGCCGACATCTGCCGCATAGCCATTCGTCTTTCTTCAATGGCTGGATCAAATGCATCGGTGATGACCTTTCATCGAGTATGCGCACACCGCAACTCAATGCTGGCATGGGTATGGCTGAGAGCTTGTCTCATGAAGTCCATACGCCAAAACTACCTTGTAAGTCGCGTTACATAGGAATAACTAGGAGAAGTCACGCGTGCCGCTCCAACTGCCAGCGCATCCGTACGCACTTCAGGGCTAAGTCACGTTGACTAGGTTGAGCGCTTAGCATTTATCCTGGTCTTCATACATACACTCCTTCTTGGCACCAGCACTTCACAACGGCGAGTCTCACGGCGCTCATCGACTTGCCCATAGCCAGTTATGAGTGGCGCGCAGACGCGTAGTCCACGCATGCACTCGAGTCGGTTTATCATTGATCGACCAGCCTCAAAGCGTACATGAGTCCCGCGATTGCTCGTTGGAGCTTCGAACACCTGGGTTATTATCGGCTTAGGGCTGTTGCAGCTAGCGGCTGCATGACGAACCCATCTTACTTGGTGCCAGGCGTCTCCGGAGTCTCGGTGCTCGCCCGATTCTCCATAATTGCGGACAAAGATCCATCTTGCGGCAATTCTTTCACTGCGCATGTGGCCGTCGCTTGCAGCACAAACGCCTCGCTCCTGTTTAGTGAAAGCGAAGGACTTCTTCGCTTGCCGTCAAAATCGCTCCCGCCTGAGCATCGCCCTCGCTCAAATGCCCTTGGGTTGGATGCGCCGGGTGCTGTCCGCAGTCTTGCTCCCCTCACCTTGGCCACGGACCTAGCTCCTTCCTCTGAAGGACATCGGAGCAGACCGAGGTAGCGGAAGTCATCAAGAGTTCGGCCACCGCTATCGCTCATCGACAGGAGAAGTCTGGACACGCGCTCTACGCTGACAACTCTGTTTGCCGCAAGATGCACGTCCGTCGGTGAAGTAAAACACGAGATCCTCGGCCGTCACGCTCGGAATCTGAAGCATGAGCGTTGTGAACTCCTT
Source organism: Moricandia arvensis (assembly GCA_905132765.1). NCBI lineage: Eukaryota > Viridiplantae > Streptophyta > Magnoliopsida > Brassicales > Brassicaceae > Moricandia > Moricandia arvensis. The sequence goes on from CAJHQP010002208.1 coordinate 1,878, forward strand.
CACATAGTCTCGGATCGATACCGCGCTGTCGAAGTTCCCTCAACTTCTACGGGCCTCATAGACAACATTCTCGGGATTAGACTGTCGTTTCAACTCCCTCTTGAAATCTTCCCAAGTACTTGATTCCGGCACGTTCTTGCTCGATCTCCGAGTGCTTCCTTCGCCACACAGCATGGCCGTGTCCGTTAGATAAGACGTTGCGGCGCTTATACTTTGGCATTCTCATCCACGCAGGTTGAGATTGTCGAAGTATTGTTCCATCTGCCAAAGGATTCTCCACGTCCTTTGCATCCTCACACCGTTGAACGGTTCGGTCGTGGAAGAGTCGACCCGACTCCACGACCGCCACTGGTTCCTGCAACGGCCCGGCATTCACGCTTGCCTCTTGACCAAGCGTGATGTCCTCGCTCCATCACAGTAAAACGTGCTTCATCCCTCGATGTCATCACGCAAGCCTGATGATCCCGTCACCACTCCTCGAGTCGAATGAACCGAGAGTTCTAGTCGGCAACATTTTGCTTAACTTCCTCAGCCCACGAACACTACACCTCCAACTCAGTGACGGTATGCTCCGTCCTCTCGAGCTTCTCACGCATTTTCACCACGGCCACACCTAAGGCCTCACGGGAACACTTTTCTCCCGTTGGGTTCCAGCACGTGTGGACGTAGCTCCTTCACGTTCCTGCCACACCGGATGTCGAACTGACTCCTTCTCTTTACCTCCTTCGCCATTTTCACGGACAGAGTCTCCCCTTGTATGGATCGTAACGTAGCTCTGATACCAACTGTCACTGACTGATTTCTTCCAACAAAATCAGGAACGTGCGGCCTTAGCACCTTTCACCCCTTGTGATTTGCTAAGTCAGCCTTTCGGACAAACCGATCAATACTTAGAGAGAGAAGTGGGGACATTTTTAGAGAGAAGGCAGAGACTTTTGGAAGTGTTTTTCTTATTTAAGTTTGCTAATGAATTTTACAATAAGGTCTTACCCCCTTTTATACACAACCACCTCCTTAACGGATGGCCGAGATCAACCGATCTAACGGATGAGATCATTACCTTCCTATGAAGTAACTTCACCCTGAAGTACTTCCCTCTTAAGTTTTCTTACCCTTAAGATAGCCCACACTTATTTTACATTATCCTTACTTAGATATTTTACAAAGCTTAATACTTAAGTAAATACTAAGTTTCCGGGATCTTCTCGGTTCGTCCCGGTTCCGTTCCAATACTGGATGGGGCGTGACATGGCGCTGAGAATTTGTTTGTCGCAGAATGGTGTGGCATGCATACGTTATCATTTACTGCGTCATCATGGTAATAATATTATTGAATAAAAGCCATTTCCTTGCTTTTCTTGTGGTATTGGCGCTCAATCTATGGTGAAAAACCAGAACTGTAGCCCTCATCATACTTCTTGTCTCCTAATTCTGTGATGATGGATAATCTATTTGACTATTTCTCATTGTCTTATCCAAAATCTTGATGAGTCTCATTTCTGGGGAATGTGGCTCGCCATGTCTTCTACAATTTCTTTCTCGCCAAATAGCATAAAGATCACTTGAAAAAGGTATCTTATGGTATAATCTCTCCAGCTTTGTGTATAAAATAAAAATGAATCAGTTCCTCCCAGCTACACGTGAATTAAATAATAGGCCATACTTCTACTGCTTCCTCCATGGGGCCGGTCCTGCATCTCAAAAGAGAGTCACACAAGTAGGGTGTTTAAGTAGTTTTATAGGATGCAATGAATTAACTCAATTGGAAAGGACCCCGGCCATTGTGTTAGAGGTCCCCAATTCGAAGTGGCAGCTGGGACGAAACTAATATTATATGCTGTGGTTTCGGGCCTGGGGAGATTAAGGCTTCGGCCCGAACCTCTTAGTAATTCAAAAAAAAATAAAAAAATAAGTTACTCATCACCATAAACAATGACCCAATTGCAACGGATGACGACAATTCTTACTCTAGTTTTTCTTACCTTGTATTTGTGAATGTGAGTCTTAAAGCCCATAGAACCACATTTGCATTCCATGATCTTATTTGTTGTGGAATCTCGATGGCCCAATGGTCCCAGAAACGCTTTTACTTTTGATCAGAAGAAAAAAAAAACTTTTTTATTCCAGGGACTATATTCTATCTAAAGTTTGATATGTATTGATTTTTAATGGAATTTTAGATAATTTAAGGTAAATTGAAGAGTTTAAAAATAATTTTTGTTAAACCACTTTAAATATCATTAAAAAATATAAAGATTTGAGTTTTATTATTTTTTAACTTTAAAATTCTACATAAACACTATTAAAATTCTTATGTTAAACCAGATGTCTAATGTTTTTATGTTACCTCATGTTTGGCTGATTCATTTATTGTACCATCCATTTTACAGTTTAATCTAATCTATTTATGTGGTTAAAAAAAAACACATTAAAATTACTTGTAATTTTAGAACTCCACAACTTAGATATTTGTTTTATAATAATGAATTTTAAAATATTTTATAAAATGTTAAATTAAATAACAGTAAATTTAAAATAAGTTTTAAAATTCGTATCTGAATAAAAGTGGATTTATTATTTTAATATAAATAAACTCAAATTCCTCGTTAAATACACCTCCCTAATTTCTTGTGAGATATATATATTTTCAATTTTTATCTCCTAATAATTCCTTGGATATATTTTGAGGGTGATTTGGTGAGATATACATAATGAGTTGTGAAATTAAGAAAACTAACCATGTAGGATTTATGGGAGTTGTGTCAGTTTGACACAAAAATTGACAAAAAACTCATTTTCCGCGGCGTGACTATGCGCTTAATGCGAAATACACAGTTGACGAATTATACTATACCATATGCATTAAACAAATAGTATATGAAAAATTAGCTCATAACAATTTCATTACAACATACATAATACATATATGTGCAATATTTTTAAGTTGTGAAATAGTTGGAAAGACACAAAATAGAAGTTCCGACAATAATAATCTTTTGCCACACAAGAGAAAGAGGAGGAGGATAATGGTGTGTGTATGTGTGTGTGGGGAGAGAGAGAGAGAGAGAGAGAGAGAGAGAGAGAGAGAGAAGAGAGAGAGAGAGAGAGAGAGAGAGAGAGAGAGAGAGAGAGAGAGAGAGAGAGAGAGAGAGAGAGAGAGAAGAGAGGAAGAGACGAGAAGAGAGAGGAGAGGAGAGGGAGAGGGAAAGAGAGAGAGGGAAGGGGGAAGGGAGGAGGGAGAGCGGAAAGAGGAGAGGGAGAGGGAGAGGGAGAGGGAGGGAGAGGGAGAGGGAGGGGAGAGGGAGAGGGAGAGGGAGAGAAGGAGAGGAGAGGAGAGGGAGAGAGAGAGAGAGAGAGAGGGGGAGGGAGGAGGGGAGAGAGAGAGAGAGAGAGGAGGGGAGAGAGGATGAGAGAGAGTTGAAAAAATGTTGTTGTTTGTAGAGGATACTTAACATTCTATGCTATGACATAAAATAGAATAGTATACTGCAACATTGCAATACAAAAGTTTTCTTCTGAGATTATTGTTCTAAAGATAAAATTTTCTCTATCTCTCAAAGAGTGATTGTAACTTTACCTGGATTATACAAACTCAACCTTATTCACTAGAGATTTATTATTCTTAATGCATACAAAACTCTTAGATTAGATAAAGAAGAACAAAGGGAAGATTAAAAAGTATCAGTAGTACATAACTCTTTTACTGTGAAATATTATTTCTATTCCATAGTTCCATAATAAAATAGAATAGAACATTTGATGGTGACTGTTCATCTTCGTTTCTATTTTCTCATATATCGACGATCAAGATTTCCAACCCTTTAAAAATCGATTGCAATTTCACCCAGATCACACAAACTCGTCCTTATTCAAAATCACTATAAATCCATTTCTTTAAATCATCAATTTTCTCTCTGCTTTTATCAAATCTTGTTGATTTGTTTTTTTCTTCGAGCATCTTTCTTTTTCTTTCATAGCGTTATATCTGATTTGCGTGTATTAGAGAAGAGGATATTTTGGTCAAGTTTGACAATAATATATATCATATTCTACCACCTAACTCCATATGGTTATATAGTTAATTTTAGTTTTTTTAAGTGTCATAGAATACAATTTCCCATATTTTGATTGTGTTTTCAAAAAAAAAACTAGATCTTTGATTCTTTTATTTTTTTAATTTTTTTGGGAAAAAGAAATAAAGATCTGGCATTAGTGCAGAAGCAGGCAAGCACGACTCTAACTCTTTCTGCAGCAATGAATCTCCTCCTCTCTCTCTTCTCCATCTCTCTGATCTCTCTCCTCTGTCTCCTCCACCACCACCATGTCCTCGCATCTTCCCACTTCGAAGGCTTCGACGCCGAAGACGACGACATCTCCGAAGATCCCACTGATCTTCACCACTCTCTCCCCACTCCTCCCCTCGTAACTCAATCTAAACCAACACTCCTAGATCCAGAACCATCCTCCAAACCCGATTCCACCCCGATCACTAAACCGGACCCTAACCCGTCGTCAGTCTCGTTCGATTACTGGGACGAAGACGAGTTCGAGGGATTGCCGGAGGACGAACCAACGGTGGGAGATTGTTTCATCTCCCACGATCCACAAACACCAGATCCAGAAGACACTGAAACTCCGGCGAAGAATCCTTCCTCATCGTACACGGTGGAGATCGTCTGCGTCTCGATCTTGATCACTTATTTACTCAACTACTTCGCCGGAAAACGGGCCAACGAAGCCCTAGCTCTCTCCTGGGCCTCGAAGTTTGGTCTTAAAGACACCATCTTTGAGAAAAACTTCAGCTTGCTGGCGTTGGGGAAGGGGAGGACTCTCCCTTGCTGCTCAAAGAAGCGACGAACGTGTTCAAGTTCTACGCGAGTGGGGCGTAGGTATTGCCATGGGTTGTTGGCGACGTTGGAGCTTAAGAGCAGGCATGATTGATCTCTAGGGTTTTTAATTACGTGGTGCCTTGTAAAGATGAGATTAGTTTCGAGGTTTATATGAATGATGAAGGGATGGATCATGTTGTGTTTTGCGTTGGCGAGGAAGAAGGCGGCGAAAGGGATGCTTAAGGAGATGAGGGATCTGCAGAGGTTTGGAGGATGGTGAGTGTTCCTGGAGGGAGGAAGTGGGTGGCTGAGGAGTTGGGTGTGGTGTCTGAGTCTAAGGAGGTGGCTGGAGATATGATTACAGATGTTGTACTTGATCAGGTTAGATGCTGAATCCTCCTTGTTTGATGATTGACAATGATACCACTTTAGTTTAGTTTAGTTTAGTTTAGTTTAGTTTAGTTTAGTTTAGTTTAGTTTAGTTTAGTTTAGTTTAGTTTAGTTTAGTTTGGTTTGGTTTAGTTTAGTTTAGTTTGGTTTAGTTTAGTTTAGTTTAGTTTAGTTTGGTTTGGTTTAGTTTAGTTTAGTTTAGTGACTTGAGTAGTAAACATTTCATGGATGAGCATATAAGTTTTGTGAAAATGAACTAGCTTTGTCTCCATTTCCATATATAATTCCATTGCCGTATTGGTAACTTGGTCACTTGAGAAGATATAGATTTTATGTAATTACGTTTAAGCCACCCAAAGGGACGTGCTTGATCAGAGTAAGAACTTCAGTGATCAGTTAGCTTGGAGAGATGGCTTGGCAGTTTCCTTTTGCTAAGAACCGTATCAGCTTCTTTTTTTTGGTGTGAATCCAATTGGTTTGTCTCTCTGTCTAACTGTAGGAAGGTGTAGGGTGAAAAATGATGATGTACTGCAAAATTCCGCAGTTTTTCTGGTTTATGATATATTTAAGCTATATGATAGTGACATGTGGAAGTATGATCGATACTCTGTTTTCTCTGATGTTTGGTCACTTATCAAAGAATTGCATGCCTTCATCACTGTTAACAAACGATGTTGCGGCCGTATGGCTAGTGTTTCATTGTTGTGCATTTAGAATAAACGTCCCAATTGTATATGTCAATTTTGACAGAGTTGACTTGAGTGAATGAATTGGTGCATGATTATCGTCACACACTGTATAGCTATATCCCCTTCTGTTGATGTGGAAAATGGATCTCAAGTATTGAACTTTAGCTTTACTATATCCTCAAATGATCTGTAATACTAATGCGATTTAATGATGCAATTGCGCTCTGTAGGTTTTTGGTGACAAATCCTTCGAAAAGTTTGGGAAGTATTTCATTTCAATGCATTTCTCGGACCAACATCCTGGCAAACACAGGAAGATGCTGCTTTTCAAGTTTGCCCTACCTGATGCTAAGCACATGGATGATATGGTCCGGTTGATAGCGCTAATTCCGTATTACATTGACTTAGTTGGACGCTACAAGCTCAGCTCCCAGGTACATTGGCAAACTTATCATCACTTTGCCATTTCATCGTCATGTGCGAGTCAGGTTGAATGAAATTAAATCACTGTCTGTAGGCACGGAACAAAACTGATGGAGCTAGGCAAAAGGTGGCGCAGGAAGCGTACAAGGAACTTGAGAGTGTTAGGCAAGAGGCATTGCAGAGAAAGAAAGCCGAGAAGAAGAGATTATTGGAGGAGGCAGAGGCAAAGCTTAGCGGTGAGGCTCTGAGGAAGAAAGAAGCAAAGGAACGTGCACGCCAGATGAAGAAGTCGATGCCGAAAGTTAAGATGAGTCGTGGTCACTAGACTCAAAGCATAGGGACGTCTCTCTGAGGTCACACAGTCTCATGTTTGCCATTGGAATAGCTATTGAATTCCTCTACACTCCCTTTTTTTAGTCTTTCGATTAGATCTTTTCTCTTTGCTTTCATGAACCTCCACTTGCACCGATGCCTCGTTTATTGTTCACCGGAAGTAACATCCTTTATTCTCAGTTAGTCACTGCACTAATAAAGAAAGTGTTACAATTGAAGCACTAATGGCAAAAGTTTTCTCTTGATTGCATTTCAAACGTCACCTTCGTCTATGCAATGGTCAAAGCTTTGTTCCTAGTTTTCACTTGCAGAGTGTTGCACTAAGCTCCAATGCGAGTTGTACCCACCAAGCTGGGGAGACTGGAGAGGTCTGCAACAAAGACGCACATTCTTCAACGCCAGGGTCAAATGGGTATAAGACCCACCCAAATGGATCTGCCCACTATACGACTATGTTTTTGTTATATACAAATGTTTCTATACATTTCCATGTATTGATTTTGTATATTTATGAAAAGTATAAAGTTTCGAAGATGCAATTTCTAACGGAAAATAATAGAGATGAGGGAATCACGGCAACATATTATCTATACTAGTAGATTTTTCAATTTGTGCGGCACAAATTGATATTAATAAATACTTTATCTTATAAGAATTGTAAGATAATAAAATATAGTTAGTTTATATTCATTTTTCTATAAAATTGTGTTCGAATTAAGTTTTATTATTTTTTCTATTTAAATTGCTATACTATTATACCTTTTAAATAACTAACATTTGTAGGTGTAAATGTGTATATGTATTTATAAACATGTTTATATCTATATTATTAAAACTGAAGTACATTTTGATATTGTTTGGAAACATGGATAACATTATGATTGAGAATTGTTTGGACACAAGAATAGTAGTACAAAAAAATACTTCTTTTTCTTTACAAATTTAGCTTTTGTATTTATAATAAATTAATTAATTCACTTTTGTATATCTTTTTTTTTATTTACATATTTTGGCACTACATTTAAAATAAATTTAAATTAAATAATTACAATTCTAAAATTTATCTAATTAAATTGATATTTATATATTGATCATTATTCCTTTTTAGCATGTTGTTTCATTGTAAAATAATACTAATAAAAACAACATGTTAATATATGTATAGTACAATTACATCAAATTGCATCATGTTATAAATTTTAATATAATATTATGTATAAATAAAAACATATTATCAAACATCTATATTATAATATAATATATTATACTCTATAAGTAAATTTCAAAACATAATAACTATACATGAGATTTCTTATAACACTAGCGGTTTGTGAGTTTACGTTCAACATAAGATAAAACAAATATCCGCGCGGGGGCGCGGATCAAATTCTAGTTGTTTATTAATACTACACTATTATAAAAATCTTTCTTATAATTGTATCTATATTTCTGTTTGAATGACGATTAATCCATATGCATAATGCCTAACTTTGCTTTGTACCTTTGCAATGAAAATATAATTATAATATTTTTTAGGGGAAATTGCTAAAAATGACTCAAAACTTGATTTCAAATGCAAAAATGTACCACAAATTCAATCAAATGCAAAAGTTACCCAAAAGGCTAGTGAAAATACAACAAACTCCTTATGAGCAAACAAAAAAATTGTATTCAATTTTACCAAAATAACTTTTTCGCGTGAGAGAAGTCTTCTATGAGAAGACTTACTTGTAAGTCTCATACGGAAGACTTCTCTAGAAGTCTTCACTGAGAAGACCTCCATGTACGTATTCTCCGGAAGACTTCTCTAGAAGTCTTCTCAAATAATAAATCTTAAAATAATTTATAAAATTGATAAAAAAATATTTATATAGAGGAAAAATAGAAATCATGTAACCACAAACATTTGTAAATAATGTAAATTTATATCAACTAAAATTGAATTGTTTTTAACCTAGATGATTTAATGTAGAATGAGTCATGGTATTCATTGGTTTAGGGTTTAGTAACATATGTGATAGTATTGTAAGTAGTTTTAGGCGTAGATTTTGAAATATATCTTTTTAACTTTTTATTTTTTGAATTTGACGAATATGTGTTTGTGATCCTCTAATAAGATGATTTTAAACACTTTCTAAGTTTATTTTATGTTTAAGGAAGTGTTTTTTTGGTTAGTTAATTGATTTAGGGTTTCGAAAGACTTCTAAAGACTTTCCGGGATGTCTTCTAACATATAATGCAGTAGAAAACTTATAATGAAGGTAGAAAACTTCATGGAAGACTTCGCAGAAAACTTAGGGTTTAGAGTTATGGGATTAGGTTTGGAGATGATGTTTAAAATTAAAAAACATTAAAATATTGAAATTTTCAAAATAAAAAGGTCTATTTTGGTCATTTTTCTTTTAAAATCTATTTTTGTGACAAAACTTTAAAAATGTTTATTTAAGAAATTTGTCCAAAATTTTTTTAGGGATATTTTAAAGTATTTTCGTTTTAAATTTTATCCTTATCATTGTTGGAAATTTTTTAGGTTGTAACTCTTAAGAAATTTATGGTGATGTTTTTTTGGTGAAAATCTATCTTATTAATCGATTTCACTGTGTTTTAGTTAAAATTAAAAAAAAATCACAAATTTAACGAAAACATCTATCTTATTAAAGTAGAAGTACTTTAGGATTTTGTTTGGAAACATGGATAGTGAGGATTGTTTGGATACATGGATAGCAGTATTAAAAATAATTTCTTTTATTTACAAAACTTAGCCTTTACATTTACAATAAATTAAGTATTTTATTTTTATATTTTTTTATTTACAGATTCTGCTTCTGCATTTAAAATAAATTTAAATTAAATAATTACAATTCCAAAGTTTATATAACCAAATCGATATTTATATATTGACAATTAAAATTTTAGTATGTTGTTTCATTTCAAATAAATTAAAAAAAAACAACAGGTTAATATATGAATAATATAATTATATCAAATTGCATCAAGTTATACGTTTTGAATATAATATTATGTATAAGTAAAAAAATATAATCAACATCTATATTATAATATAATATTTTATTCTATATGTAAATAACAAAACATAAAAAATATACAAAGGATTTTTTTATAAAAACAACGTTTATAAGTTTATGTTGAACATTTCCTTAATAATTTTTTTATCTAACCGAATAAATTCAAAAACAAGCATAATATTAACAAGATAGATCCAAAAATCTAGCCCTTACGTTAACAATATTTTTTATTTCCAAATTACAACCCACAAAATAAAAGAAAATCCATCAATCAATTGAAACTAAAATCTAGAGGTTTTCATATATGAACAAAACGTAATAAATTGCTAAAATTGAGATATTTACTTATTCTTATATTTTAAATCATATATTTTCTATGTTAGACAACCATATTAATTTGTTAGTTATACATTTTTTCTTATTTCAACAAAAATCTAAAATAAAAAAATAGTATTTATATGAAATAATTGAATATTACATAAATTTTATTTTCTAATAGATTAAACAATAATAAAATATGAACAATTTCAAACATATAAAACACATATAAAACCAAACACAATTATATATGTTATATATTACAATTTACTATAACACTCATGCGGGTGTTAGTCATGGTCATCTAAGTACCCATCGACTACAATTCGGTCTTTCTGAATGTTGGGTTCAAAATGGTTTTACATGATATACGGACGGTGTCGAGTAGGATCATTCAAGGTCCAGGTAAGTTTGGTAGGAACCTAAAAATATTTTAAAACTGTTGGTTTACAAATATTATTAAATAATTTTAAAAATAAAAATAAAAATCAAAAAGCGCGGGTCAAAATCTAGTTAGTATTAATAATCAATTAACTAAATATCTTGTTTAATACTATACAAAATAAATACACCCTATCAGAATTTTGATAAAGACAAATTTAAATATTGGTGTAAATAGGGAGATGATACAGTTAAGGGCCTTTGAAGCCCATTCAAGGCCCCTTCCAGAATCTTCTACAGCCACTCCAGTCTCCACCGTTTTCTTCTTATCTTCTTCTTCCTCCTCCTCCTCTTACCTACCACCACTAGGGTTTCTCTTTCTCACCTCTTCGTCGCCTTCCCTTCTCTCGTAAGCTCAAAAAATGGCTTCATCCACCGCTCAGATTCACATTCTCGGCGGAATCGGATTCGCCACATCTTCTAAGAAAAATCTCGGCAATCTCAAGCCAAGAAGCGGCCTTCTTCGGCACCAGGACGGGTCCTTTCTCAACCCAAACTCCGCCTTCCTGAGAATGAACAGCAGAAAAGGTTCTAGATACGCAACAGTCCCGTGCGCGTGGTCAACGAGAAGGTCGTCGGAATCGATTTGGGAACGACTAACTCCCGCCGTAGCTGCCATGGAAGGAGGCAAAGCCGACGATTGTCACCAACGCAGAAGGTCAGAGGACGACTCCTTCTGTGTGGCGTACACGAAGAGCGGTGATAGGCTTGTAGGGCAGATTGCGAAGAGGCAAGCCGTTGTTAATCCGGAGAACACTTTCTTCTCGGTGAAGAGGTTTATTGGGAGGAGGATGAACGAGGTAGACGAGGAGGCTAAGCAGGTTTCCTACAGAGTTGTGAAGGATGAGAACGGGAATGTTAAGCTGGAGTGTCCTGCGATTGGTAAACAGTTTGCTGCTGAGGAGATTTCAGCTCAGGTAACTGAAAGTTTATCCATTTGTGTGTTGGTTTTGGGTTCTTATGGGTTTGGTGTGTTTGTAGGTTTTGAGGAAGCTTGTGATGAATGCTTCTAGATTCTGAATGAGAAAGTTACCAAGGCTGTCGTCACTGTGCCTAGCTTACTTCAATGACTCGCAGAGGACAGCTACTAAAGATGCTGGTCGGATTGCTGGCTTGGAAGTTCTTCGTATTATCAATGAGCCTACCGCTGCTTCATTGGCTTATGGGTTTTGAGAGAAAAAGCAATGAGACTATTCTTGTCTTTGATCTTGGTGGTGGTACTTTTGATGTCTCAGGTACTTGGCATTAAAGTCTTGCTTGCTCTTGATGTTTAGCATCTCTTAATATGTGTGTTTTGTTATACAGTGCTTGAGGTTGGTGATGGTGTATTTGAAGTACTTTCCACTTCTGGCGGACACACATTTGGGTGGTGATGACTTTGACAAGGTGGGTTTAATGCGCACATGAATCTTATTTTGCCTAATCAAAGAGCTTTGGACCAGTTTTCTCTCTCTCTTTGGGGCTTTTACTTGATAGATTTAGCTTTGGAATGCAGAGAGTTGTTGATTGGCTGCTTCAAACTTCAAGAAAGATGAAGGCATTGATCTTCTGAAAGACAAGCAGGCACTTCAGAGGTTGACAGAAGCAGGCAGAAAAAGCTAAAATTGAGCTTTCCTCCCTGACCCAAACAAATATGAGGTTGGATTAGTTTTGTAGCCCAAATTTATGACTTGGTACGTTTGGATTCTGATGATATGAATTCCTGTGACCAGTTTGCATTTATCACGGCCACAGCTGATGGAACCTAAACACATAGAAACCACCCTCACACGTGCCAAGTTCGAAGAACTGTGCTTCAGATTTTACTCGACAGGTAATTTACTCGTAGCTGTTGTGACGTATTAAAAGCTGGACAAGTCAGCATATCTCTATCTTATAGGTGTAAGACTCCCGTTGAGAATTCTCTGAGAGATGCAAAGCTCAGCTTTAAGGATATTGATGAAGTGATCCTTGTTGGTGGATCCACACGTATTCCTTGCTGTTCAGGAAAGTTGTCAGGATGCTGACTGGGAAAGAACCCAAGTGTCACAGTAAACCCTGATGAGGTTGTCGCTCTAGGTGCTGCGGTTCAGGTGTGTTCTCGTGAACGTTTAGGTTTCGTCCTAATTATTTCTCTAACACTATTTCTGTGTAAAGATTAGAAAATATTCAGAACCAAATTTCACATTTTTGAAACAGAAATCATGTTCTTGCTTTTGAAATGCAAAAATTGTGTTTGCGTCAATAGTTAAGAAGGAAAATTGCTTATTCATGTGCAAACGTTAACAACAATCAAGGTCTCAGCCATTTTATGGCGAGAACTGTGTTTCGCTTCCTAAGTTCTCATTAAGTACTATTTTGTTTTAATTCCAGGCTGGGTGTCTGGCTGAGATGTGACGACATTGTCCTTCTTCGACGTGACACCGCTTTCCATTGGTTTTAGAAACACTTGGTGGTGTTTGACTAAGATATTCCAAGAACTCAACTCTGCCTACTTCTAAGTCAGAAGTCTTCTCCACTGCTGCTGATGGACAAACAAGTGTTGAGATTAATGTGCTCCAAGGGAGAGGGAGTTTGTCCGGGATAACAAGTCTCTTGGCAGCTTCCGTCTAGATGGTATCCCACCAGCACCACGTGGAGTTCCACAATCGAAGTCAAATTCGACATCGATGCCAATGGAATTCTGTCTGTCAGTGCTAGTGACAAAGGCACTGGAAAGAAACAAGACATCACCATTACTGGTGCCAGTACATTGCCTAAGGACGAGGTTCGTACAAATTTTACAAAGTCAAACCACATTGGCTTCAGTGAATATCTATGTTGATATGTCCATGATCATATTAGCTCTGTTTCGCTAGTATATTTATTCCTGTCCATGCTAAAAAAATGTGGCTGTGAATGGACGGTGCAGGTAGAGCAAATGGTTCAAGAAGCAGAAAGGTTCGCAAAGGACGACAAGGAGAAGAGAGACGCAATTGACACAAAGACCAGGCGATTCAGTGTGTACCAGACAGGAGAAGCAACTTAAAGAATCTGGTGTGAGAAATCCAGGGTGAAGTGAAAGAGAGGTAGAGCCAAGCTACAAGAGCTGAAAGACAAGATTGCAAGTGAACTACTCAAGAAATCAGGACACAATGGCTGCTCTTAACCAAGAAGTGATGCAGATTGGTCAGTCCATGTACAACCAGCCTGAGCAGGAGCTGGAGCAGCAGGTGCCCCTGTAGGTGAAGATGCTTCATCAGCAGAATCAACCGGGAAAGGTGGTGATGATGTGATTGATGCTGACTTCACAGACAGCAAATGATGAAAGAAAGACATATATCCGATGAAAAACACATGATTTTGTAGGTGAATTAAGAAGCAACGCTTGTGAAACGAGTATTATTTTATGCTTCGAAAGAAGCAGTGTTTTTACAGATAATTGTTTTGTTACGTGATTCCTGCACCACTGTCATTAGAGCTTAGAGCAACATAGTTATTTACTCATCAAACATTTAAATTTTGATAAACTTCATCTCCATGCTATGCTATGGTCACCAAGGATTAAAGTTGAACACTTATCCCCAATAGCCACTACCTCCAAAGGCATAAGACCATTGATGTTCCTAGTACGAGCCTCAGAAGGGGTGAAGACATTGAACCTACAACTAGCCATAACCCACCTGGTTTCTCTTGTCAGTTTCCATCTGATGGCTCCATATAATGAAAATCAGGTCTGTGTAGTCAACATCTCGCCGCACTCCAAACAGATTCTCCGACTCCGACCAGCACCACACCGTTTCGGGAGGTCAGAGCTAGGGTTGAGCGTTCTTCGGGTTCTCTCTCTCAGGTCATTTATCGACAACTTGGTTTCATGTTTTCAATGTTTTGAGTTAATTTTCATGGTCCGTTTGAGTTTAGATAGCTGTAACGCCTTCACCGCACTTCATCAGTGAGTCCTTCGCATGCTTACTCAACATGTACATGGTTGATTGTAAGGGCGCTAAGTTTTCGAGGTTCAAAATTATTTTTCATTTGCAGTTCTTTCAAATAGTTTTTTTTAAAAAAATTATCACAAAAAGATTTTTTTTTAAATGACAAAATAAGTTTCAGTAAAGAGCCAAAATACTTTTATTCTCATTGTTTATATATATATATATAAATAATTTAAAAATCAAAATAATTTTTTTATAGTTTTCAAATTTTTTTTTTATGGTTTCCGATTATATTTTTTCAGTTTTCATTTCCATTTTTTTTAGTTTTCAAATTTAAATAACACCCCAAAAATCCACCATTTAATTCTACCTTAAATTTAGATTAGTTCACACAATGGGGATATAAGTTTATTTTAACACAAATTACTTTGAACTCCATTACAATAGGTGTGGTTGTTTGTCCCCACTTAAAAGTTGTAGTAGATTTTGTGCATTGTGCTCTAGTTGATAGATTGTGTATGCATTTGCATGTGTGTATATTCATTAAGGTTAGTGTGTGGGAGAGAGAAGACCGCAACAAGTTATTGTGGTATAGAAAGGACATCCTCGTAACACCGATGTTTCCATCGAACGACAAATATATGTTTCACAAGCATTGCATGCTTAAATGACAAATATAGATGTTCACAAGAATTTGCTTAAATAATAGTTTCACGAAAACAAGTGAAGATCTAAAATCATTCAGTCAAAAAAAAAAGGATCTAAAATCATTTTTATTGTAGGAGAGAGTGTTATTTTATTAGAAAAATCATCAAAGAACATATATACGAGATGTTTACTAAATATAAATAAGCAATTCCGTTAGGCTTGATCAAGCTGAGGACTTCAAAATTAACTGCCAATTAACTCGTCGGTATTCCTAATAAGTTTTTACTTTTTTTTTTACATATATAAAATGTAGTAATCTAAAACATTCTCAGTAAAAAATGATGAAAATATTCGTGTAAACTTTTAGGCAAAAATAAAATAAAATCGAACTCCATGTGCAAGTGCATGGGGCTCGAGGATTCTTGGTCGAGTTTACACTAAAGGACAATCTTGGAGTCAAGGGTCATCTTTACCTTCCAAATAAATAATAATATTCAACTAGATTTTTGATCCGCGCAAGTGAGCGAGTGTTCTTTTATTTTAAAATGTAGTTATATATATGATGACATGTTAATGTTTAAATTTGATTATTCATATTATTTTTAAAACTTTTTTTTGGTAAATATATTTTTAAAGATTTTAAACCAATTACAATAATATGTTACTATATTGTTGTTATCTGATCATGATCATGTTTATTACATGAACCAAAATTTTATTAATTATTTTAAAATCTAATTTTAATATCTTTGATTAAATTTATACACATATTATTCAAAAATTATTTTTATAGTTATATAATATGTATAAATTATATGAAAAAGTTTATATATACCAAATATAGAATCAAATAGGTCTAAAATAATTGGTATATTTATTCTGTAAATTATTTGTATAATGTTTACAAGATTAAGAGTAACAAAGTCTATAAAGTATAAAAGTAACATAAAATATTATTAAAGATATATTAATGTTAAAAATATAAGAGTATCATAAACTATATTACTGCATATTTACCTCTTATTTGATTTATATTTATAATATTTTATATTTTATTGTATCATTGATTAAAAAATTATATAAATAATATTTATATAGTTATTTTTTGAACTCTAGATAAAAAGATATGTTTTATAATGATCTTTTTAACTAAAAACATGATTATATTTTAGCTAGAATTAAATACAAAATAATATCACACATTAAAATTTAAAAAATATATATTTAGGAAAGAAATCAAGAAAAGATTTTCTTAAAGATATTCTTAATTAGTTGTTTAAAGAA
This sequence comes from Moricandia arvensis, assembly GCA_905132765.1. NCBI lineage: Eukaryota > Viridiplantae > Streptophyta > Magnoliopsida > Brassicales > Brassicaceae > Moricandia > Moricandia arvensis. Next base: position 18,152 of record CAJHQP010002208.1, read on the forward strand.
AGAAAAACTTAAAATAATATTATTATATAAATATCAAAAATTATTAAAGTAATTATTTAGGACATGATCCAACTTAAAAATTGACATATGAAATGAATTGAGACTTTTATTTTAATAGAATAGATTTACTAATTTATATGATATGATCATATGTATACGGTAGTATCTTTCCACAGATTTTCTTGTTGTTTAGATGGATTCAGACTTGCGAAACCCACATGGCGATCCATAGTATCGGTTTGTATAACGGATACAAGAAAAATTACGTCAAAAATCAATGATGGAATATTTGAAAGTCGATAGATATTATTGTAAGATACACATTCTTGTATTAAACGTTTCATAAAGGTGCGTAAGACTTTAATCGAAATGTAACAAAGAAAACAGATCTATATTATATGGTAAATAGAGACTAGAGAGGAAAACGAAAAAAGATTTCAAGAGATCCCAAAGAATCGCTACAAGTCTTTACGAATGCGTCTTTTCTTGTTGTTGTTGCTCTTCTTCTTATTATGCATCCTCTCTTTATCATCATCATCTTCATCTCATCTCTTCAGTGAAAGAAGAGGAAAAGTGGCAGAGCTCTGGTCATAGATTCTACAGTAGCGTTCAGACACAGAAGAAGATCTTCTTCATAGACATAGCAGTCTTCATTGGTTGAGCGAAGCATTTTCCCTGATGCAGCCACTGACCTGTTCCTGCTCAGCCTCGGTTTCATCTCAGCAGGTTCTTGGTCGGTCTCTGGGTCTGGAGATCGACCCGATCGGTTGAATCCATTTTGGAGTAGCCACTCATGTTGTGTTCTCTACTTCTTTGTCCAGTGTTATGATGATAGATGGACTGATCTAGCTAATGTATGCCTTTTATAAATGTGTCGAGGTCCAATGAATCGTGTAATTTATTTCAATTTTTATATACAATTTTAGAGCTGGTGGAGAGTTGTAATTTTAACGTTTTTTACGGTAGGCATGTGCACTTGTCTGGCAAATGTTTAGCATTACATGCATATAGCATTCACACTTCGTGTATCAATCATACTATTATTGTTGAAGTAAATAATTGGGGAGACAGTTAAAAAAGATTTATATTTTTGGGGGTGCGTGAGTTCCATTGTATACATGTAAACACCCTTTGGTAGTTCTTGACCTTTTGGTAAGTAATCTTGAATTCAATTCTCAAGTTATGGTTTCACTTGGTTCTTATTCTATTTTCATTCTATGTATCATTGAATACAACACACATTTGGTCTTTGAGTCCACTGTCTATTTTTTTCTTCCACAAAATTAACATTATATATTTCTCAAGCTTTAATGCCATAACTATGTTTATACATAAAAACAAGAAAACTTTTTTAAGATAACCCTAAAAAAGTTTATTACAAATATAGTTTTTAAGAATAAAATGACTAAAATATTTCATTAAAGAATGAAATATACATTTATACTTATAGGGTAACTAATCTAAGATCTAGAATTTAGAATTAAGAAGTGGAGTTTTGGGAGTGAGATTTAAAATTTTAAAAATAAAAAAATAAATATTAAAAGTTTAAAAATGAAATTGAAAAATAGTTTCAAAGCATTTTTAGAATTTCAAACAAAAATTACAAGATTAAAAAATTGAAAAATCAATTTTTTATAGAAAAACGGATTTGAAAACATATAATTCAAAATTACTAAAAATACTTTTTATTTATTTATATTTATATATCTAGGGTATAATAATCTTTTGCCTCTTCAATCAAATATTTTGGTCATTTTTTTATTTGAGTTTTTTTGTGACAAAGTTTTTAAATGATCTATTTGAGAAAATTCCTCTAAAACAATATTAAAGACTTATATTTTTCCTAAGAAATTCAAAACTTATTTTCTCACAAAATACTCAGTTTATATAAATTTTAATCATTTCTTTTAGATATTTTTAAAACATAATATAATTTTATATGTTTTTTGGTGATTGTATAGAAAAGTAAATTGTGTCTAATTTATCTTGAAATAAAAAAAAATTGCTAAGAATACTACAAATTAAGTACCGCTTCTCAAAAATACTCTCAATCAAAAATATATTAACATTTGAGTTTACATTTTAATAATTATTATTTAGGGTTTAGTGTTAAAGGGGTGGGTTGAGTTTCTAAATCATTTATAAATATTTTAAAAAATTAATTAAGTCTATTTTCACCATAAATTTAAGGTATTTTAAAAAATAATCATTCATGTAAATTTGAAAATTAGTAACAAAATAGTGGTAGAAATGAAAGTTCTCTCGAAATAAATTAATCTCAGAGCAGTTCTTATATTTTTCACTAACCTATTTCAATTAGTTAACCAGAGTTGCAATTACCATTAACTTAGATAGAGAGTCGGTCTGAGTGTTCAATTGAGTGGATAACATACTCGTGAGTATTGAATTCCAAAAATGGGTCTACCTAAACCAATAAAGACCAAGAAATTTTATATCAGTTTGAGGTTTAAGGATAACCGTGAAATCCTTACCGGTTTTAGAAGTCAAAGGAGTTGAGCAATTGAGTGAGTTTTGGGACCTACTGCTTTGAACCGGTCTACATAGATTTCTAATTTGAAAATCACAAATTGAGTTTGGTGGTACGGAGGGGGTAGTGGCACAGGGGTTAAATGGTTTATGCATTGGTTATTGATTCACCGAACCAATATTGGAGGTCGCTACCAGAGTCGCACAGTCACGTGATCAGGTCCCTAATATCTATTGCAGGATCCTTTCTCAACAGCAAATGTTCATGAGCTTGGCCGGGTGGATCGCCTAGTCTGAATGGATCAGTTCAGCCACGCTTTGAATCAAAGTTATGGGTTTGGGGCTGAGATGGGAAACAGAGAGTCGCTAAGTTTGAGGCAGTTTCTATCACCTAGACAGAGCGAGCCTATGGGAGAGCATTCAGGCAGTTTTCTATAGCCTTCATCGAGTTTATCTATTAGCATTCAGTTCCCACCTCCATGGAGATGAGTGATACACGATAGTGGATATTGGATTCTTTAATAGGTGGATGGATTGGTTAATTGGTTAGAGAATGACACTAATGTTGGGAGGTAACTTATAATGTCCTGATGAAAATCAGCAGTACATGTTCCCAAATCAGCAGTACATGTTCCCAAATCCAACTTTTTTTTATTACATTTGATCATCAGTGTTTTCACCCTTCTTAAATCATGATTGCTTTAAATGAAACTTGACGCGTCTTAAAACTGCCCTGCTACGTTCATATGGCCATGATCGATGAGGACATTGAGTTAATTTGTACAAGAAAAGAAAAAGTGGGTAGTGACAACTGTAAGGCTTCAATAAATGTCAGCCAGTAATACAAAGCCAAAATATTATTAGAACAAAAATATTTAATTCATACACAAAAAGAAAACTATACTACCATATACAAGGGCGTACCTTTCATAATGTTTTTAAGACATGTAGATACGATGAATCACACGTGGCAGAGTATCATTAAACTCAAGCACATAAAAGCTGACATCATCTTCATTTCACTATCACTTTCCACGTGGAACCAAAAAAAACCTTTAAATATGCAAATGATTCTTATATTTACTATATTTGAAATATCCAAACCGCACCGAAACCAAACTGAAAACTTAATAAATATCTTAATATATAAATATTAATTTATATACATATAATATATCTATATATTTATATTTAAAAATCTATTTAAAATATTTAAAATAGTTAAAAAAATTAAATTATTATAAAGTATCCAAAGAATCCGAAAGGAATCATGATATTATTATCTTAGATATCCAAAATAATTTCAAATATCCATTTTACTTAAATTATCTTAATTATTGATATTTTATTTAAAATATTCGATATTTAACCTGAATTACCCAAACTAACTAAACCAGAAGCGGAACCAACCAAATGAGAAACAATTTTTTCTAGGTATTTTCATGTTCTTAGTTTTACTATCTGAACCAAAGTGAACCTAAAACTATCTGAACTAAACCAAACTGAAATAAAAAAAAGTAATAAATGGATCCTCTAACTCTTATCCGAACTATCGGATACCCAAAATACCAACAGAACCAATACCCAATATGCCAAGGCCTAGCCTCACTTTAGCAAAGTCTCTTCGTCTTCTCACTCTCAAACAAAACAAAAACAAGAATCTTGCTAGATCTGATCGTGTACAAAACAACACCCATCACTATGTACGGACGAGACCCATGGGGTGGTCCTTAGAGATTAATGCGGCTGACTCCATCACCGACGACGATCGCAGCCGAAAACTTGCAAGAACTAGACCGTGCCACTCTTCCTCGTCCACTCGACGCCACGCAGCAGAGCTGCTACTCGGCCCACCAGCTGAGGAAAAAGAAGAAGTACGTGATCTCGGATGTATACTAGTCAGCCGCAAGATCTTCCTGTGGACTCTTGGAACCGTTCTTGTTACCACCTTTCTCGCTGGATCCATAACCGTATCGTCAGACACGTGCCGCACCATAAACATGAGAAGCCTCAACAAGACAACTACACTGTTGCTCTTAACAAGACACTCTTGTTCTTCAACGCTCAGAAATGTAAGCTCAGAACAAGTGCTTCCTTGTTAACATTCTGTTATTACATAAACTGAAGGGGAGATTTTAGGAGGTATAAACAATTTAGTAAGTGTTTCCATAAAAAGAAAATTTAAATATTTCTATGGAATTTTTTTTTGAAATTATATTTATATATATGCATTCAGTTTAGTTTAGTTTTGTTTCCCTTCAGTTTTGTCATGCATGTCTCAAGGACTGGTTACTTATGATGATGTTTTCTTGCAAGCTGGGAAACTACCAAAGCACAATAACGTGTCATGGAGAGGGGATTCTTGTATGCAAGATGGAAAGGCCTTAGAAACTACATCCACAAAGACTACGTAGGAGGCTATTACGATGCTGGAGATGCAATCAAGTCAGCTTCCCAATGTCTTATGCAATGACCATGCTGAGCTGGAGTGTGATTGAATACAGTGCTAAATACGAAGCTGCAGGGGAGCTTGACCATGTTAAAGAGCTCATCAAATGGGGAACTGACTATTTTCTGAAGACCTTCAACAGTAGTGCTGATATCATCCATGAGATGGTGGCAGTGTAGAAAATAATTATATCTTTTGAAGGTCATTGGTAGACCAAACAGTTATTAAACGTTTGCATATTTTCACAGGTTGGAACTGGGAGTACCCGTGGAGGAAGTGTAGTGCATAATGATCATTACTGCTGGATGCGTCCTGAGGACATTGATTATGAAAGGCCTGTAGATAAATGTTACTCTACCTGCTCGGATCTTGCTGGAGAGATGGCAGCTGCTTTGGCCTCTGCATCTATTGTATTCAAAGACAACAGAGACTACTCTAAGAAGCTTGTTCACGGTGCTAAGACGCTTTATAGGTATGCAAACGCTATTAAAGAAAGTTATAGTAAACCACATGACGAGTTTTACAAGTCCAGCCTGTTTTGGGATGAACTTGTATGGGGTGGGGCTTGGTTGTATTATGCTACTGGTAATATAACCTATCTAGATCATGTTACCAACCATGATATGGTGAGGCATGCTGTGCCTTCTGGAGTAGCCCTTATTATGGCGTCCCTAGCTGGGACAACAAGCTTCCCGGAGCTCAGGTTAGTTCTGTAGTAACGTTATTTTACCTGACTCTTAAAACCACCTAATCAACTTGCTTTTGTAGTTGCTTTTGACCCGGTTAAGGCTGTTTCTAAGCCCTGGATACCCATATGAAGACATCTTGAGCACGTTTCATAACCAAACAGGAGTAGTCATGTGTTCATACTTACCTTACTACAAAAAGTTTAAAGAACCAAGGGTGAGTTGAGAGTTGTCTACACTTTTTTACCTTTTTGTGGACCTGTTGTGATCAGCTATATCTATACAGGAGGTTTGATCATGTTGAACCATGGAGATCCACAACCTCTTCAATACGCTGCAAATGCAGCTTTCTTAGCTGCCTCTATACAGTGATTACCTTGATGCTTCTGATACTCCTGGATGGTACTGTGGTCCTAGCTTCTATTCTACTGATGTCCTACGTGACTTTGCAAGATCACAGGTACATATGAATCCTCTAAAGCATAAATGAAGCAACTAAATGACATTATCTGATCAAACTTGTGTTTTTTGTCTTGGCAGATTGATTACATACTCGGTAAAAACCCTCGGAAGATGAGTTATGTTGTAGGTTTTGGACATCGGTATCCCAAACATGTACATCACAGAGGAGCTTCAATACCGAAAAGTGTAAAGAAAGAAAGCTGCAAAGGAGGTTGGAAATGGAGAGACACGAAAAAGAATAACCCAAACACCATTGTAGGGGCAATGGTTGCTGGACCTGACAAGCATGACGGGTTCCATGACCTTCGTACAAACTACAACTACACAGAGCCTACTCTAGCAGGTAATGCTGGTTTGGTCGCAGCTTTGGTGGCTTTATCAGGAGAAAGAACGTTAGGAGCTATTGACAAGAACTCTATGTTCTCTGCTGTGCCTCCTTTAACACCTGCCACACCGCCTCCTCCAGCTCCTTGGACACCTTAGAAAAAGAAAACGAAAACCTTTGAGTGTAATAAGTTATCTAGTTTTGCCTGGTTAAGACACAAGTGAATAATGTAGTTTCAAATGTTTAAAAATAAATTCGGCTTATTGCATAAACTTGTTGTCTGAGAAACCAACCACTGTTTCCCTTTTTTTTTAGATACATCATGTGTATGGTACACATTAGGCCTGGGCATTCCATTTAAGTTTGATCCGGTTAGACCAATTTTGAACCTGTAACCTTTCTGATCGGATCTGTTAATTTGGTTTGGTTTGGGTCGAGTTTTATATTTATGAAATTTGAAACGAAACCGAATTACATATGTGCAGGTTTTACTTTTACAGTAAATTATATATTTGTGATATTTTCTATAACACAAATGAATTCACTTCAAAAAAATCTAATAAATACATTGTAGTTCATAGGAAGTTAACTTTTTTTTTTTTTGAAACACAACATATTCTTTCATTCATTAAACGATTACATGGATAAAGGCATCATCTGACATAAGATGCACGATCCTTTGAGAAAATTCAAGAGCAAAGTACAAGAAAGATAGAGACACAAGCTTAACCAAGCGTGATAAAGTGTCGAAGAAGATTCTAAAGAAGCCACTTGCGAGTAGCTTCACGGAAAAAGCACTACACCCTTCAGATTTTCTAGACATAGAAATAGTCACTGTAAATCGTGACGTTGAAAGCTTCACAACCTCGAGTTTCATCGGAATGATTCTCGTTGTATCTTCCGGTTCCAAACGAACCATTACACAAGATGACATACGGTTAGGAAAACAAATATACTCCATGGATTTGAAGCCAAGAGAAAGGTACCTCTCATAGAGAGGATTTTTGGTGGAAAGATTCACTTCTATACAGAGAAGGAAGGAGGAGAACGATCTCTCACGGTCCCGGCATGAGGAAGTTTGGCTAACCTTTTTTGCAATGAAAAAGATTAAGGGACTACAATCTTCAAGCTTTAAAAGACTCCGACCAAATAATGATATTGGTTTAATAGTTGCTCTTGTCGAATTTACCAATGATGAGCTTTACTTGAAAGGCTTGGACTAAATCCAACGATTGTACCAAAGAGAAAGACAAGAACTTTTGAATCTAACCTGCCAAGCTCGCTTAATGGGGATAAGCTCTCTAGCCACTCAAATAATTTTGGCAATGAAGAGTAAGAGCCAGATGAGTATACCGAATTCAGTTGATGCTGGGTGCTGGCGACATAAGCAGGTGAAGATGGATTTCTGAAGTTCAGCAGTTGAAACCTCCTCCACAAAGAGGGAGAGCACCGGATTCGTCGATCTTTCAGGTCTTGTCGCCAGGTTGAGCGTGGAGCCCCACAAGCACAAATCTGATGATTACTTTTGGACTGTGAATAGCACGAGATCGAAATAGATAAATATTGAGTGCAAACGGAGATGTAGTCAGAAGAAGCATCGGGTCTTCGTCGAAAAATGCAGAGGACTAGATGTTGTCGGTGTGATGATGGAGGTGAAGCTTCTTGAACGTATTAATAGGGCCCATGTCTTCAGCATTGTTGGGGACAAGAGAATGGGCTGATACTTGTGAATTGTTTAATGGGCCAGGCCAACATTGCAAGGACTCCAGGGCTGACGTCACCACAGCATCCAGGGTTTGTCGTTGAGCAGCAGCACACAGCGGAGATATGATTCTTGAACTCGGCTGTAGGACAAATCAAAGATTCACTGGAGAACAAAGCTTCAACAAGCCGTTCAACAATTTGAGGAACAAAAACAACGGCGGCTTGAGGAGATGGATCTGAAACCAAAAGAAGTTGCAGAACCGTAGAAAAGGTGTCACCTGCGTGAACGCAAGCTTCCCGGGAACCCCCGGTAAAAAGATCAGTTCCGGTGAGCTCACCAAAGACCATGAACATCGCCGCAGTCAGTGTCAAACTCTGTTCCGAAAAGTAGGTTTGGTAAAAGCCAGAAAAATAAGCAAAAAGAGAACTAATATCGAAAGGATGCTTGAGTAGAGAGGAGTAGAGACGGACGCCGGCGAGCTCGGGCTCCGCCGGCGTCGAACAAGGAGGAACTCTTGGTTGTCTTGGAACTCGTGTCAGGGAGCGTTTGGGTTTTCGAGTCAATCAATTGCTTAGGTTGTGAAAAGATCTGTTCATAGGAAGTTAACATATCATGCAAATAGTAGCTAGAAACACAATTTTGATTGCCAAAATTTATGAGTCTCCAGCGTCACCTAGTTTATACTATCATTCAATCATTTGCTATAAATTAGTTCATTTAATTGTTGATTTAGTTAAATATTCTCATATATAAATGCATATACGTTTTTAAACCTTTTTCTGAAAATGACCAAAAAATTATACATGATAGTTGGATTGGCAAGTTCTAAAGATGATCCTCATGTACTAGTGTTGTTGATTACTTACATTGGATTATGTGATCTTCTACATCATTAATCACAAACATCCTCTTGGTGATGAAGATGCAAATGGAGTGCTAACAACATCATACATAATAAATATAATGTATTCTCAACGAATCATATTCATGAAGCTTTTCATTCATTAGTAAGATGGTTTGATTTTTAGGTAACTATGACTTTGATTCAATAAATGAAAAAATTATGTCTGAAATAGTAATTTGGTTTAGACAATATACATAATTAAAATTTCAAAATATTCAAAACATCGGTAAAATAGAGAAAATAGCAATATTGTATAGGTCTCCTATGTCTTCGATGTGGTTACTTTGTACAACCATTAACTAGATGATTCAACTTCCATAAGCAACAACTTATTTGTTAATCAAAATCAACAGCTTGGGATTACCACCGCATATTATGGAGTTACTTAAGAACAAAGTTTTTTCTTTCGTAATCATGGAGAATAACAGCAAGAGAAATTAAGACTTAAAGATTCTAAGAACTTGTTACATCACTATAAAGTTTAAAAACTTTTTGTTTAATCGACGAAAAGAGAAACCTAACAAGATTCTAGATGAATACGATACATGAATCAATCACAATGTGCATAAAACCCTAGAACTGGAAAACCCAAAACATTCTTGTAATACATTTTTTTGCAAAAAAATCCAGTTTAATATTTTAGATATAACTTATTTTAGATCTAAGTATCTATCTATCTATCTATACATATAAACTCTTTGGAAGCCTTCATCCCCTCAATCATTATAAGCTATCTCTCGTTGGTTTAATTTTCCTTCTTCTATCAATATGCTAGATTTCATGGATCGGTTTGTTTATAACGCATCTCTAATATCTTTTGATGTATATTCCTAGAGTTTCTTCCTTACGCTGAATAAGATCGTTGGGGATCTCAGTCCTAAAAAGATATCTCTTGGGGTGACACTGACTATCACCATGCGACACTTGATAATCAGAAAATTGCTATATACTCTCGTCTTCTGTTTGGATAATTGGATTTGATGTTTTCGTTATATGCATGTTGAGAGTCTTTTTTGGGTTCTTTAGGTTATGCTTGATAGCGTGGGACTTGATTTGCACGTTATCAACAATCTTTAAAAAACTATTACTCGAACTTGTGACTTTTGAAACCGAACCAAGATCAAGAAGAAGCCTCTTCTAAAGTCCTTAATGGGCTTGCCAACGTTTGTGCTCTGTGAGAATGAGATGACATCATATATCTAATCAATGGACTAGCGTGTTTGCTTTCAGTTTTTTCTTCCCTCTCCTAATATCACGAGATCTCTACTAAGTTAAGCTTCCATGAATGGCAAATTCTCAAATCCACTTTTCTGATTTATAGGTGACTCGTCTTCTTCGGTTACGGAAGGCTCGTGTGATAAAACAGGCGAGCATAGAGCATCCCTAATGGGGGGGGGGGGTGTTAGCTCCGGGTTCTCAAAAATACATATATATATATATATATATAATTATATTTAATATTTAATTGCAGAGTTCTTAACCCAACCAAAAATTCTCTTTAGACAAACTTTGGGTTGAGTTTCCCATAAAATTAAGAGCTAAAATTAATATATACATACACATATATGTATTTGAGAACTCCCCGAACTAGAACCCTCCATTGAGATTGCTCTTATACGTCTTAGGTTCCTTAAAACCTAACATATTTTATTGATTTCATATTTGCCTACTTCTATAACCCTACTTTTACAACCCTTTTAAATTTATTCAAGGATCATCACCGCACATAGGCTTAAGAATTTCAAGAATCTACTGAGGGAAAGCAGCAGTCTACGAGATGCGTGTGTTCTATCCTTCTTGAAGCAAACAGCCACTCCAAGTTGTCTGATGCTCCGGTTTGCATTCGATTCACCAAAAACAATAATATTTGTCATGGTCATGTATCCAACATGTACCATCCCAACTGTGAAGGTCCGGTTTCAAAAGTATGAACAACTACTGGCTCTGGTTAACTCTGACGTTTATTTACCTGGTTTGCTTCTCAACTAATAACGTCCCAACAGATCTTTCCTAAAACATATTAATATATCTTGTTTACTCAACTTATATAACAAAGGTTTTTTGGTAAGGTGATGAGTATCAACCTTTTACAACGATGAAAGCCAATCCATTTAGTGTCTGATGTTAACAATCCAAATGGACAGGTAATTTACCACATTGATAATGGTTTTGTGCATCCAGTAACGTTGGTTTTTTAAATAACGTCAAACTTTCTCTGCAGGGAAACTACGGTTTATGTCAAAAAAAATCATTTGGTAGCTAATCTACTTCATGAAAAGTTAATTAGTACTCTTGTGTGTTGAGCCTAAAGGTGATGATTGCAACCAACATCTACCTGAAATTAGTTGGAGGTGAAAATAATCAGCTCTCATCTGTCAATTTTAATTACATGAAGTGGTAAGTCAAAATACTTGCCTATCGTCTTATCCAAGGTTCTAAAAATCGGTCTAGGCGGCGTCTAGGCCCCCGCCTAGGCGGAAACTCGGTCCTATCCGAAACGATTTTCTTAAAATTCGATTTATACGATTCAAGTCGATTTAAATTATTCAGAATCAGTTAAAATCGATCTAAATTAGTCTAAATATGTTAATTTAAGCAATAATGTTAGTATATATTCATAAATTTATCTAATTTCTTTTATTTTACATATCTAATTTTTGATAATTTATCACAATAACTTTATATTTCTATTTAAAACTAAAATATTTCATATAAATGTCACATATATATAAAATAAATCAATAGTTCGTTAACGTCTAGACCTCGTCTAGGCTCCGTATAATCCGCCTAATCGCTACTCTTCTATAAAGCGCCTAGTTACCGCCTAACGATTTCTTAAACATTGGTCTTATCCTAGGCCATTTTTTTTTAAAAACAATTTTGGAATATGATTTCTTTTAAATATCTATCTTATTAAAGTAGAAGTACTTTAGGATTTTGTTTGGATATAAGAATAGCCAAAGTTAAAAAAGATAGTTGTTTGGATACAAACATAACAAAAAGGAATATTCTACTATATTGGACTAAGTTACCTTTTTTTAAGGATCGTATATATTTGTTTCGCTGGGAGTTTTCTCCTCATTAAATCCAAGATCCCAAGAATATCTGTTCATTTAAAACAAGATCACAATCTTTTTCCCCACGCAAATATATATATGCAAAGATATGAAAAACAAAAAAATTAACTGATTAGATCTGCCAAAATTTACAATTATTTATGATTTTAAATGTTTTTCCATAACAACCTACGATCGTGAAGTATATTTTAAATTGTTTTATTATTAGATATGCTAAATATATTTTAATATATTTTAACAAGTTATTTCAAATATACAATGAAAAAACATATATACTAAAATATACGTTTTTTCCATGGTGTTCCAAGTGCATTAAATACAATAACAATCATATGATAGCAAAGAACTTTGATCATACTTTATAAAACCCAATATTTTATAATTAAGTACAAGTTGATAATTATTATTGTCAAAGAAAACACCCGCCCAGTCGGGCGGATCAAGATCTAGTTACATTAAAAACACAAGTTATGTAGAGTTCAAGAACCTTCTCTTTAGCTTCTGCCAAGTTTGGCGGGGTTAAGAAACTTGAATCTGTTTACTCTCTCTGAGTTGAATAGTACCAGCGCCCACCACTTGCTACTTTTGCACACCAGGTAAGGTTCCTACATATTTTACTTATTGTAAATATAACCATGAATGGAACCAGACTAACACAAGCTTTGTTGGTAAGGTGGAGAGGACCATCCAGATGATGATATGACAGGGGCTGTTAATCTCTCTATGGACTCAAACCCAATTGTAAACAACACTGGTCCAGATAACACCAACATGTGTGATGCTGCTGGTGCAACAATCAAAGTCTGTCCAAAAGTGTCTGACCCAATTCCTTTGCAAATTGATCCACTGGTCAACACGAAGGAGGAAACAATGGATGGTGACAATGGTCCAAATCTTAAGAAACCTCCAATTGTATGATCACTTCAACTATGGAGATACAATGAAGCTGGTGAAAAATTTCTCCATTCCATTTCCGGTTCCTAAGTTTTTACGCTTCACTCAGGAATGTTGTTGTCTTCACCTGGTAATTTTAGTATTTATGTTGTGGTTCTGAAACATTTTTTATTATGCAGATTTTTGGTTTCGTATTGTTTTGGCAACAATAAACATCACTATAACAATACACAGATGTAATATTTAAAAATTTAAGCAAGAGATGTCTTTGTCTTAAAGTGAAGAAACTAAAAAAAAAAAGTAATTCAGATTTAAAAAAAAAAAAACTAACATAATCCAATTGTAGTAGTGCATATTAAAGTAAATAGTTGTAAAGTTTGGACAAGTACCATAATATATAACAATTTAACAAAAAAAATAACAGATAAAATAAAGTAATTACTTTCTAAATAAAAATATTGTTTCATTCGAAAAATCATAATTATGCATGGTGTTATGCAATTTAGTCCAGCATCTTTGATTCTCAACATTTTAATATCATATATAAGTAATTAATTCATGAAAATAATTGTTGAACATAATATATAACCAATCCAGGGAAGTAAAATAAACTCAAATATTTACCAAAGTTTAAATGACCCTAGTAACTAATATTTTTAGATAAATAATTAAATTTTGGGTATATGGATACGTATTTGGTTCTTGGTTCAGTTTTGGTTTTTTGTTTCCAAATTTGTTAGTGCTTGCGTGAACTAGAAGAAAGGTTTTGTGCTTTTCACCGGTGAAGGTAACCTAGACATTGCTCCATCTCTCTATTCTTTGCCCTCGACTTCTTCTGTTTCTTATTCTCTGCTTTAAATAATAAACAAATAAGAGTTTGTCTCCATCTCGAGGTGCAGAAAATGGCAGAAGAGAGGTCGCTTGAATATACACCCACATGGGTCGTTGCGTTTATCTGTTTCATCATCGTTCTCTTATCTCTTCTTGCTGAACGTGGTCTTCATCATCTTGGAAAGGTATATCAATGTCTACCTTGTAACCTCCTCTCTTCTTGTAATAACAACTCTTCATTGTCTTTGTCTCCAGTGTCTGAAGCGTCGGCGACAAGATGCCTTGTTTGAAGCCTTGCAGAAACTTAAAGAAGGTAGCTTCTTCCTTCAGCTTTTTCCTCTACGTTTGATCTGACCAAACTTGATGTCTTCATGCAGAGCTGATGCTCCTTGGGTTCATCTCTTTAATGTTAACGGTGTCTCAGGCCGCGATAAGGCATATTTGTGTCCCACGAGCTCTTGTTAGCAACATGTTCCCTTGTAAGAAGCCATTGGAAAATCATCATGCTCCGGAATCATCTCATACGCTTAGCGTCAGTGTGCGACATCTACTTTCCACAGGAGCAAGTCCAGACCATTGTGCTGCCAAGGCATATCCCCTTTAAAACTTATATATATCTCATTGGATCGTTTTCTGTTAACTATCTATTGCTTTTATGGTTTTCAGGGGCAGGTTCCTTTAGTATCCGTGGAAGCGTTGCATCAACTCCATATCTTCATCTTTGTGCTAGCGGTTTTTCATGTCATCTTTTGTGCCTCAACCATGGTTCTTGGAGGAGCCAGGGTAGACCAAACAGCCTTGGAACTTTCTATTTAGAAGCTGTCTTTTTTTGTCTTCGTTATGTTATTTGATTTGAAATTACATGTATAGATACAACAATGGAAGCATTGGGAGGATAGGTTCAAGAAACATCCTTCTCAAAAAGGTGAGACTCGATAATAGTATTGTTACTCATGAGAATTTAATATTTGTTGTGATTTTTCTTGCGTCTTGAACACCAAGTCAATAGATATCTAAATGTTGCAGATGCAGCAAAACGTGGTCATGCTCAGGCTCATCCTCACGCTCATGCCCTTCACGAGTTATTTAACGCAAATCATGAGTTCTTCGCTATGCATGCTGGAGGATTCTGGAGAAGATCTGTTGTCATCAGCTGGCTGGTGAGTTGTGGATGCTAATGCCAAAACAAAAATGTTACACATAAAATAAAACTATCTACCAATTAAAGATGTTACTTGATTTCTGATGAGATTAGTTAATATGTGATGTTGGTGCAGAGAGCATTCTTCAAACAGTTTTATGGTTCTGTAACCAAATCAGAATATATAGCTCTAAGACAAGGGTTCATCATGGTATGGTATCACTTTCACCATCTCTTTTTTTCAACATGTTATTTCAGTTTTACCAAGTCCTTAATGTGACAAAAAAACTTTGCAGACCCATTGCCCCACAAACCCATCATTTAATTTTCACAAGTACATGCTAAGAACACTGGAGATAGACTTCAAGAAAGTTGTGAGCATCAGGTAAAAAAAGAATCAGTTAGCTACCTAATGGCTTCATCAGTTTTCGTCTAACAAATTTGTTTATGCTGATGTGATAATATAATGTAAAGCTGGTATCTATGGCTATTTGTCGTCGTCTTTCTGCTGCTGAATGTAGGAGGATGGAATACTTACTTCTGGTTGTCTTTCTTGCCTTTGATTGTAAGTTTATTTTATTGCCAATCAATCAGTTTCTTTTATTTTTTTAGTGCTTACTTTAATCTGCTATGAAACAACAAAACAAATGCAGTTGTTACTAATGGTGGGTGCAAAATTGGAAAACATAATGAGTACCTTAGCTGTGGATGTCTGTGAGAAGCGAAACCGTGCAGAAGTAGCAGTCATTACACCTTCTGATGAACTCTTTTGGTTCCATAGGCCAGAGATTGTTCTCCAAATCATCCATTTCATTCTCTTTCAGAATTCATTTGAGATTGCTTTCTTCTTCTGGATTTTGGTACTTCACTTTCTTTTACTACTTTGTTTGAAGCAATGGCAATCTTGTTTATGATTTCTCCATTGAATTATTACTAGTTCACATACGGAATACGTTCATGTATCATGGAGAGACTAGGCTTCCTTATTCCACGGCTCGTCATGGGGTAATAATAAAGAAACCTTCAAAGGTTTTATGTTTTGGTTTGATGTAATCTGACTCTTTGTTTTGTGCAGAGTGTTAGTCCAAGTGCTTTGCAGTTACAGCACGTTACCACTATACGCTCTTGTTACACAGGTAAGTCACAAAAGTGCATGCATGCATAATAAACACATACGTAGCAGCTATATACATAAACTGATTTAACAAATCTTGAATCATTTTTTTTTTAAAAGATGGGTAGCAAATTCAAGAAAGGGATATTCGACGATGTAGTACAGTCAACACTGGACGTATGGCTGGAAGAAACAAGGAGCAAAGGCGAATCCACGAGCCAGTCTCGCAGGTTGGAGATACAACCTGCCACTCCTGAGTCTTTTAATGTCCAAGTCAGTGAAGTCACTGAATGTGAAAACCCTTAAGTTGCAATGCGTTTCCAAGTTCAGTCCAATAAGATCGACCACACCATTCTCTATGCTATCCCTTAACTCGTTATAACATCTCCACTAGATCGTTCTGCTGTAATGCTATTTTTAGAGCTCTGGTCTAGAAGTTGTGTCACTCTGTTTAACACTGCATTTGAACGCATCTTTTTACATTTATAACTTTTGTTTGTTAACAGAGTCAAAAACGTTTTTTTTACTTATGTGACCGTTTATTGTTTAGATTTTGTAAATTCAAACATGGTGGCGATTATTTATTGTTGACCTTCATGAAAAATTTAGTTGCAAGATTTTGAAATCAGCTCAATCTATAATTATATATGCTGATAAATAAGAAAGAAAAATCAAACTCAAACTATATATAGTACTATTATACTAAAAATAATTAAATAAACGGAAAAGGACTTTCACATGATTCAAAGAGTCAAGATCCACAACGTTCTTCTCTCGTCTCTATCTTTGCCCTCTTTTTTCTCCAATATGAAAAAGCAAAATAAAGCAAGAATATAAAAAAAGTACAGTCTAGGGCCCACACTGTCGTTGACTAATCTAGATTGTGCTCAGACAGAACACACAACAGTTGGATTCACTTCAAACTCAGATCGAACGGTTCAGATTCCACGCCGAGTTTTAAAGAGTTTTTTCATGATGCGTCTCGAGCACCAGAGCGTGGTTGTGGTCTCCTTCGTACGTCACGATAATCATCATCGCGTCGTCGAGTGCACGCTCCACGTGCTTACGCGCCGGACAACCTCTCATGCTGCTGCACTTGTAATATCCCCTGAATAAAACCGAGTCCAGATCGAGCTTAGTTTTAAACATAACAACATGAGTCAACTCGTTTTGTATTTTTATACAGTACATTTTTAAAAAAATTTGTAGAAAACAAACAACAAGTCAAAAAGAGCGTGAACCCACTAGTACTAGACGACACGTTTGGTACAACCAATATAGAAAAAATATATAAATAATACTGTATCAGTTTTTTTTCTATCAGGTAATATTTGACAATACACAAGTTGCCCAAGGATGGACTCTTTTTCTATTCCTTTGGTGGTTATTAAAATTCCGAAACTCAACATCTACAGCTTAAAACATTTAAGTCAGAAATTTAAACGGTATTCATAAATTATAACAATATATTAAATCATATTTTATAAATAGTAAAAATTCGGTTACATTACATAATATCTTAATTAATATAATTATAAATAATAATAATATTATTTTTACTCAGAAAGTAATGAATCACGTTTTAATATAATTTTGTAGAATTTAACGTCTAAACAAACTGTCTACTAAAACACTTTATAGTATCTAAACCCATTAAATGAAAAAATAAATAAAAAAAATTTAAAAATTAAAAACAAACCGAGGATGAGGAGAGCCTTTAATGGGTTTTTGACCATATTTTCTCCATGAAAACTCATCTGATGGAATATCAGCCATCTTGCTGCTTACTGCAGGAACTCTAATCACTCTTTTCACTCTAGATTTCCTGTTCATTGTTAATACTATAACCCATTAATAAACGCAAAAAAAATAATCAATGTTCTTACCATTAATAACATATAAAATCAACTCTAGATTTAGATCTAAATATAGTATTAAAAGATATAACCTTTTCTTGGTACAATGGCAACGCCCTGATGGTGATGAACACTTTCTCTTCAAGGAAGCTGATGATAAAGGAGGCTTACCCCTCGGACCCGAGAACTGAGATGATGGGTTAGTGAACTCGAATCCTGAAGACATCTGGTTACTCTCGGTTTCACATTTATGAGAAGACATGAACGAGTTCGCCGGTGCGAAGTTTATCGTTGAAGAAGGTGGTTCTTGATGTGGTCTTCCGTTAGGGAGTAACGGAGCTGAAGATGAGGAGCCGTTGTGGTTGTGTGAGAGAGGAGGACGTCGTTGAATCGGAGTCGGACAGTAAACTCTAAACGCAGATCCACCGTACTTCTCTGTCTTCTTCTCTCTGTTCAACACGACCGTGGTTGTTGTTGTTGTTCTTGGTTTCTCCTCTGTCTTCACAAGAACTTCTTCTGTTTTCGTATTCATCACGGGACCTCGTCTGAACCTAGCGTGTCCGGTTCTAGATCTACCGAGGAGAGATATCACCTTCTTGAAACTGTTGACGGCGACGTCAGTCACCGCCGTTATCTCGGTCTTGTTTTGTTGACTTTGACCGATCAGTTTAAGAAACTCCTCAACGCCGTGAATCCCCGCGGAGGCAGCTTCTCTCAGGGCGGTGTCTTCCTTCTCCGCAGATAAGCCAGCGTCTTCTCGTTTGACTCTACCGGCATCGTAGCTGCTCCTCATAAGCTCCACCGTCATATCTCACACCCTAAAAGTCAAAAAAACTATATAGTAAAATACAGAGTCTTTTAAAGAAGGATGATGATGAAGAGCACCGAGTATAATAAAAATGAAAGGGCGAGTCAACTCTAAACTCAACTCAAGTGCGGTTCCTCTCTCTCTCTTTAAAGGGATGAAGATAGTGCTATCAGTCAAATAGATTACCATTGATAGGGCTACACGTGTCAACGTTTTGTCAAGCGTTTTGACACTCTCCAACGTCAATGATTTTGATAATGGAATTGGAAACCAGTGGAGCTCAAAATAAATATATTCGCTATTTTATTCCAAAAATCTAGATATTCGATGCATAATTTTAAAATAAAATATACCTTTCGTATATAATAAACCAATTTACAAAAAAAAAAAAAAAATCTTGACATGTTTTTTTTACTCACTGTCATATTGGTGCGGTAGATATTCGGTCTGACCAATTATTTAAATATCGATAGTGGAATAGATGTTTTTTCTAATTGTTTCATCAGCCAATAATAGGTTATAAAATTAATACTACTATCTAATTTGGACTAAGATATTAATAATGCCAAATTAGAAATGGAAATAAAGATAGAACATTAGGGTTTCAATTCATGAAAATAACTTATAACATTCATTCAAAGTGTTCATATAACAAGACTTCTATCTATTTGTAAATTCTAGATCATCTATGTTTTGAGTTTTGTTTCTGTTTTTCTAATTACCTTTTCCGTTCAAACTATGACGCTTCTACAACATCTATTTTTTGACACGTGAATCGTGTAATGTTTCAGATTTTATCTTTAAAACTTGTACTATTATTTTTCTGTTTAGATTGTAACGCTTTCGTGATTTCTTATTTTTTGACTCGTGGATTGTACAATTTTATCAGATTCTATTTTTCTATGTTAATTAATTTTTATAGATTATAACGCTTCCGCAACTTCTACTTTTTTGACTCGTGGATTGTTCAATTAATCAAATTCTATATAGAATTAGGGTAGGATGAAATCTATCTCTTACATATTCTTCCTCTAGAAAAATAAAACAAAATAAGAGTGAGGACCTTTTTATAAGGGTGGTCAAAAGATAAAACCAAACCAATCCAACCGAAGTTAAACCGCACCAAACCAAACCATGGTTTTTACATGGTTCATGTTTTACTCAACGCGAATAATTTGGTTTGGTTTGGTTTGGTTTTAAACTGAACAAAACCAATAACCCAATATGTTTTTGCTTATTAATAAATAATAGATATATTTATGTATATTAACATGTTATGTATATTAATAAATAATAGATATATATGTATGTATATTAATATATTGGATTTTTAGTTTTTTTTTTTGCTTCAGACTTCAGTGAAGATTTGTTTTTAGTTGGACCAGATTTATACGAGACATAAACTTATATTAGTATTTTTAGTTTTTAGATATATTGTTTTAGTAATGGATTTTTTACCTAACAAAGTGTATTGTCTCTATTTTCAATAAGTAGATTATTTCTAGCTAAACTAATACCAGCATATTTTAAAACCAACATGAACTACACTGAATCAAACCAAATCAAAATAAAGTGAATCGAACTAAATCTAAATCAAACCGAACTAAACTGAACCAAATTAAAATTAAACTAAACCCAAAACAAAACCACTTCGGTTTTAATAAGGTTAAATTTTATAAAATCAAAATTAACCAAATAAAATTGAACTTAATTTGAACCCAAAACTAAACCGATATGCCCACCCGTACCTTTTGATGGTCATCAAAATAAGAGTGAGCTAAAACAAAGGGGTCTCTTTGCCTATATCGAGTAATGGGCTTATTTAGAGGCCCATTGAGTGTGTTATAGAGTCCAAAGGAAAAAAAAAAAAGCGGCGCGGTGCAAAAGGACGGAGCCACTTGGAACGAAGAGGATAAGCGTCGACCGAAACAGCCAAGTCAGCATTGACATCGGCTTATTGTCGGACCCGCTATGTTGCAATAAAAGAGCCGAAGAGTCTCCACGAATATGCTTTCTTCCTCTCTTTCATTTATTCCTTTCTTTCCTTCATAGATCCTTAAAAGTATCTCTACTTTACTCTCTCTGGCCTCTGCTCGTATTTGGCGTCAACGATCATGGAGTTTTTCCTAGAGATGCTTCTCACGGCTGTTGTTGCGGTTCTGTTTTCTTTCCTTGTGGCCAAGCTCGTGTCTGCGTCTATGGCAGGGAACAGCGGTGGAGGAGTACACGATCAGGCGGAGAAAGCCGAGATCGGTGTCGGTGATGGTTCTGTTGCGGTGGAGGAGGAGCTTCGTTTTGGTTTGGAAGTGGTTGCTCCGGTGGTCCAGAGCGAGAGGAGACTTCGAGTTGTTGATGAGTCCTTGGCTACTGTCTCGCCGGGAAATGTGATAGACGAGCAGAGAGACTCGGCTGAAGAAAAAGTCAGTGAGGAACGCGAGGAGGAGTTTATGGTTCGGAGGACCGTGGAAGAAGAAGCTGAGTCCACTGCTTCTGTCTCGCCGGCAAACGTGATAGCAGAGGAGTTTATTGTTCGGACCGTGGAAGAAGCTGAGTCCACTTCTTCTGTCTCGCTGGAAAACGTGACAGCAGAGGAGATTATGATTCGAGGACAAGAGGTGAGAAGTTCAGAAGACGTAATACGTGGAGAACCTGAGGAGGTTAGTGTTGAAGAAAGTAATAGAGTGGAGGAGAGTGAGCATAAGATGGAGTTGAATACTGAAGAGAAAGAGGAGTTAAGCATTGAAGAAGATGATGATGATGATTGGGAGGGAATCGAGAGGAGTGAACTTGAGAAAGCCTTTGTGACTGCTTCAAATCTTCTGGAACAATCCGGGAAAGAAGAAGAAATTAGTGAGGAGGTTAAGATGGAGTTGTACGGCCTTCACAAGATCGCCACCGAAGGGTCATGCCGAGAGACACAACCTATGGCCATCATGGTCTCTGCTCGTGCCAAATGGTAACCATACTTTCCCATGTTTTCTTGGTAATTGATTCTTCCAATCTTGAAAGCAGAGCTATGTGAGTGTAAGACTGAAGTTGGTTAGGTTAGGAATAGATCTTCATACTCTTGTAGTTCATATTCCTGATATAGAAGGAGAGTCCATACACTAGGAAACTAGGAGGGACAAAGCTTTAAAAGGTAGCTGATCATCTGGTTAGGAGAGAATCAGCAAGTTATGTAGCTTGGTTGCTTTAATGTATGTCAACAACTGCTATGTGCAAGTGACAAACAGTTCTTACCTTTGGCTAGGAATGCCTGGCAAAAACTTGGAAACATGAGTCAAGAAGAGGCCATGGAGCAATATCTTGAACTTATTTCAAATGAGATTCCTGGTTTGATGAATACTGTGAGTTGTTATTTTGAATGTCTTTAATGGTTATTAAGGTCTTTAAACTCGACTTATTCTCTGTTCCCTCTCTCTCTCTCTCTCTACAGGTAGAGAAGATACCAGTCTTACCTCCTAGTTCAGGATCATTAGAAGATCCGACCACCTTAGGCACAACTGGTGTTGCATTCACCAAAAATGGTAAAACTAATTAGTAAATCATGTCCTTGTATCTTACTTTCCAACATCCAGCTATATCTATTCCTTGTTTCTAGCTTCAAGCTAACTCAGTATAAGAAATATTTTCAGCTGAAAGGTGAATCCATTGTTTAAGCAGCAGGCAAGGCTTGAAGAATTGATCTTTGGGAATACAAGGCCAAATCTATTCTTGTGCATAAAAATAAATGTTTCTCAAAGATAATAAATGCTGTAAATAAACCATTTGATGCAACTTAGTAGTGTTGTACATAACTCATTATCCTCACCCAATGGTTTAGTGCTACATAACTCCCTCACTTGGAGGAGTTGCAGCAAACAAAAAACACCTTCACAATATTTATATTGGTTGATTTATGGTGTGTAGATAATGGTAAGACCTATGAATCAAGCAAGGAAACTTAATTATATTCCTCCTAACAGCCAGCTTTGTGTGTAACAATGGATATAGGCCAAAACTAATCCCAAAATAGTAAAATTCAAAAGACAAATCCGGTTTTTATTTTATCTTTTTGCAGACAACAAAGAACCAAGAAAACATAACATAAACCGAAGGAAAAAACAAGAGAAACATCCAAGTATGTTGTGTCGCTATATAGATTATAGAAGATGCATCAAGGCACGATCTTGAAAGCCTTGCACTTATCAATCCAAGAGATAAAAGAGTTCTTGGAGTTCCTGAAACCAAGGAAGCCATGCTCTTTACTCTTGTTCATACTATCAATCACCCCTTCAACACCAAGCACATCATCAGCAAACCACCACACACCAACCTCATCAAGCTTCTTCTCCTGCAACTGATTCTTCTTCACCATCTCCTCCCACACTCTCTCTTTCCCTTTCATCATCTCCACCAACCCAACGTTCTTCCCTTCCTCAAATCCATACTCCTTGATCCCAAACTTCTCAGCAAGAACCTTCCACATGTCTTTCCACTTGAAGACATCACCGTTGTTGCAGTTAAACGCTTCGTTTTTGGCGTACGGATCAACCGCAGACCAAATCTGCTGCTCAGCGACTAAGTCAGCGTCCGAGGCGGCTGTGTATCCTTCCCAAGCCTTCTTGCTCCCAGGGAAAATCAACGGAGACCCTTCTTGCTTGCAAATGGCTGCGTAGACGCAGAGAGTCCCCACAACATTCGTCAAACTGTAATTAGAGAAACCAAAGATCGTGTTGGGTCTATGTACAGACCAAGTCACGTTCTCTTTCTTCTTAACCTCTTCAAACAGAACATCCTCCAGAGTGTAATAAAAGTTCTTGATCTTCAACCTCGGCATATCCTCCGTGAAAGGAGGATTGTCCAAAGGCTCGACATAGTGTTTGGTCCCTGTCTGGAGACAAACGTGTCTGAGATTCTTAGCGTTAGGGACAACCGCACGGAGAACGTTACGTAGCATGGAGCCGTTGTCATCGCTCTCCGAGGATTGGTTTGTGCACGTGACGTAGAACACGTGCGTGACGTCTGTTAAAGGTGAAAGCTTTGACTTAGCTTCTTCGGCGTTGGAGACGTCGCACTGAATGTAACTAACGGGATGATCGGCTCTCCAGGTGGTGGGACGAGGACTGGGAGCGACGCCGTAGACTTTCCATGGACCGCCTGGAGTGTCGGAGAGAGGGAGAATCTCGGCAAGGCTGTTTCCGATGATTCCGGTGACGCCGATGATGAGTGCGACGCTCTCGTAGGCTTGCGTCGACTCATAGTTGTCGTCTATTTTTTTCTGCAGAAAGATAAGATTTTTTATAAATGAGTTAAGAGTATGAATGAGAAAAGATGGATGAAGATTTACCTTGGCAGCTCCGATGGCACCAGCCCACCACCAACTCATTTCTTGATCAAGTCGGACAAAACCCAAAGAGAGGAAGGTAGTTTAGTAGTTACAGAGCTTTGTGTCTGTTTGAGCTTTTTATTGTCTTTTTACAAAAGGATAATCTTATATTCAAGTTTATAAATACATCATCATGTACAATTTATTCGAGTTTGTTTATAAATTTCATGTAAAACGATGACTAAAAAATCTTTTATAAATTGCGAATCTTGGATTGTCTTCGAACAAAAAATCTTTTGATTTTAATAAAAGTTGAGAGAGAAGAGTCTTTTTCCGAAGAAGTTAGAGACTGGTCTGGGCATTCGGTCCTTCGGGTTAAATTTCCTCGGGTTTAGGTCATTCGAGTCTTAGATATTTAGATCCAATAAAGTAATTAGAAATTGTTGGTTCGGGTTCGGTTCAAATCATATCGGATCCGGCTCCGTTCAGATCTTAAATAATTGGAGCCACTAGAATAATTAGAATTTTTGCATTTGGAGTTCGGTTCGAGTGTAGATCGAATTCGGTTCGGATCTTGTAGGGTTCGACCCGAAAATATACCCAAAAATGCAAAAAAAAACTGAAAATATTTAAAATATCCAAAACATATCTGAAATGTTATTTAAAATTTGATCTGAATACATGAAAACTACCCGAAATTTTATTCAACTACTCGAACTATATTTTTAAAAATCTAAAGTCTATCTAAAACCCAAAACTATACTCAAAAACTCAAAATGAAACTTTAAAAAATATTTATAATACCAAAAATATATTGAAAAGACCCATATATACTTAATATATATTAGAAGTTTCGGGTCTCGAGTTCGAATCGGATCAGTTCTAAGATTCGTGGATCCTCCACAACAAGACCCAATTGGTAAAATAGCATTACACGTATCCAACACGAACCAAATTTTTTGGATCGGTTCTGATTCGAGTTTTCGAGTTCGGATAAAATGCCAAAGTCTATTAGAAACCATGAGCTGAATTAACAATTTGATTTATGTTCTTTACTTACAAATTTGTATTGACTTTGAGGAGGTTGAAACCTCACATAAATCCACACCATTTGATGTTCACAACCATTGCCCAAGTCATCTTCACGACAGGTCTATCTAAAAAGTCAATCACGATTGATATTCATCTACTTAATTATATTATAATCCAATTGAAGAATAATGATCTCACCAACCTTATTAGTGCAGAATTAAGTATTCCTGACAGTCTGGCTTATATAAATATATAAAATAGTTTTGCCAACGAATTCGAATAGGTTTAGTAATACGAAATGTTTTTTTTTTTTTTTTTTCAACGAAAAATGCTCATTCAGTACACTAATACTTTATTGTTATAACCCAATCACAATAGATGGTGTCGACGCCTTCAACATGTTGTCCCTGGCCTATAACATGTGGTATATGAACATGTTAAAATACCAGGTTTCATATTATAACTGCAAAATCTTATTAACTATTCTTCTTCTTGCACTCAAACAAACAGGTACTGTTTATTTATGTTTTCAAAAAAGAATGTTACCTACGGGATCTATTGAGTGTGCCATAAGATACATGCATGTTTGGGGATATAGGGATTTAGAACATCTTTAATCATATTTTTTTTTAAATTCTAAAATAGAATTTGAAGTAAATCTGATGAAACTCTATTCTGTTTTGCACTCAATAATGAAATAAAAATGGAGTTAAGAAGTAATGGTTGATTTTATATTCACTACTTTATTTTCTGTTTTAAAATAGTATATAGTTGAAATAAAGCTCTATTCTCTTCGGAAAAGAAATGAAATAATATATTGGAGATGTGCATCAAGTATTATATAAAAGAATCTTTTGCTTAGGTGAAAACATATTTTATTTTGAATCATTTTTCAGGGATTTTTCTGTGTTTCACCAACATGTATTCTCCCTGTTTTCTTGATCGAAGTAATGAAATATGCATTGCACTTCGGGTCCGTAACACAATCTATAAATACTGTTAAGAAAATAAAACAAAGCACTTGTTTAATGCTCTGAAACAAACAAGAGGAGGTGACCCAACATAACCTCATATGAGACCAAATCATTATATCTTCAGTACATCATTTTTTGTCTTGAAAATTTCGATACAACCATCTCAAGATACATGTACTCCGGTATTTCGAAGGATGAGCTCGCTGGATGGTATATGGCACTATCCATCACCGCTAGATTAGTGGTTTATATATCATTTTTGGGTACAATTACACTCTCATTATCATATAACTTATATACTATCATATTCAGTGTAAAGCTAATTTGCTTTTTCTTTTTTCTTTTTTGGTTAGGAACTGTAATGTTCCTTATATATTTAATATTGAAATCTTGTGACACGGAAGATGAAGACATGGAGAGTTTACCAGTGGTAGCAAGACAAGAAGAAGTCATCACTATCTGGACGCCGTTGGTCTACGAGCCGTCCGGGGTCGTAACGGGGAACAGAGATTTTGCAACGGCGTCGTTTAGCTCTGCGGAGGATGTGGACTACTCGACATTGTGTGTCATATGTTACGAGGAACGGAGAAACTGTTTCTTCGTACCGTGTGGTCACTCTGCGACTTGTAAGGGATGTGCTCTGAGGATCATGTCGGAAGAAAATCACTCTTGTCCGATTTGCCGGAGGGTTATACGCAAATCTAAGAGATTACCGTTGAAGCTTTGAAACGTTTGTTGCTTTTACTAGCCCACGTACCATTTTTGTCTCATTGATGATGAGCTGGCAAGTTGGTTGAGTCTGGCATGTAAACGAGCCTTGAGATATAAAAGGAACTCGTTGGTTGGTTAATTAGTTAGGGAGGTTATGAATTTTGGAGTGAATGCTAGTGGTTTTGCTTCTCTGGGTGTAAGGGATTCAAGAGTGGTGGTCTTTAAGCTTTATATGTTTGGACTTGTGTTAGTTGGTTTGCTATCAATAAGATTGGAGTGTTCTTATCAAGGAACTGTTTGCATTAGTATATAGAATGACATTATTAAACCATTTTAGATGAGAACAATAAGATTAGTCCTTCTTTAAGATCACAACATCTTGCATCATTTGAAGGCCATATACAATTTTGTAATCCCATTTTTGTGCAGATGATGGGGCCTAATGTTAATAGGGTGCAGCCGCAGAGATTCGCTTCTCCATACCAATCTATTCAAGCATCATCAACGTTTCTGTAAATCCAAATCCTCAGGTTGTATTTCTTGGGGAACTTTTGTTTAAAAGTGTGCATTATAATGAATTGCACTGTAGTGAACTTTACTTGGGTGTGGGTGTACAAGTTTCTCAAGACTTTCTACTCTACTCCAGGTAATGGTATATGTCCAACCAGCTTCTCAGGTTAGAACTTGGTACTTGTCGATTAGTTGTTTGTATCTCGAGATATAAGCTATTTGGGGGAGCTTATAATGATGTTTAGGCTTAACAAATGTATGTCATGTATTGCTGCTGAGTGAGAGAAGAAATAGTATTAGGCAGTCACTTGTTTAATCTCTTCATATTCATATCTTCTGAGTCATATCTAGTAACCGTTTTCTTCTTCTTTTATTTCTTTCCAGAATCTGGTTCAAGCAACACCGCCTCTTCCACCTATGCTCTCCCGTCCTCTACTACCCGCACAACATGTTTAATACTTGAAGCATCAAGGTAAAATACTCAAGTCTCTCTTAATAGATACCTTGTTTCTGGACCACCAAGCCAAAAAGTTTTGGTCCTAACTAGAAAATCATATTTGTGTAGTTGCAGCTGGTTCAACCACTTCAGCTATGCGTTTCCCAACCGTTGGGTGGACTGCAACCTTACAGCCTCCTTTCGCGCCGAATCATGCACATTGCAGTTCCTAATGGCATAAATAGAGTCTCCTTGTTGTTGCTTTGCTTCTCCAACCTTAACTTAATTTGACTCATTAGGCCATGTTTATCAACAGTCTCTTAAGGTGGGATTCTTAATTTAATTTGACTTTTTTTTTTTTTTTTGGCTAAGAGACGACTCTTAAATCTCTTATTTAAAAGGCGTCTCTTAAACTTTTTAGTTAAAAACTAAGAAACGACTCTTAAAAAAGTTAAAAATCTCTATTAAAAGACTCCCAATAAACATGTTCACTGGGTTCCGATAGGAGTTTGTTGGGTCCAAAACAAACCTGAATATACAAATTATTTGTTTTGACCTCTTTTCCCTCTACAAACAACGACTTTGAAGATAACGACAGTCTTATAAAAAGGAATGACATCACTCAGCATCTCCACCGTTGGATTAAAATTGATACAATCAAAAAATCTCAGCCGTTGGGATCAAATCCCTAACCAGACTTGTGGTTTGGTGAACCGAGTGGGTACTTCTTGTTGACTGGACAAGTTGGGTACATTAATGGGCCGTGACTCGTGAGAGTCCCTACCAGCTCCTCCCGACACACGCTTCGCACGTGCACTTTAATCGAACGCGGAAAATAAAAAAGAAAAGAGAGGAATATACACACACTACTTTATCTACCAATCGCTGCATATAATTTAAATCAAAAATATTTATTATTAACCAAAGAATAAACGAATTTTCTTTCTTCTCTCACGCTAGAGAGAGAGAGAGAGAGAGAGAACTTTTCCCCCGAAGAAGAAGAAGAAGAAGACGAAGACGAGGTTTTCTCTCACTGAGACGCCACCGTCGTTACCGGAGCTAGAGGCAGGTGAATATCGCAAACAGAGTAGATACACAGAGGGGGACATGAAAATAGATTTGGGAGAGGCCAGTGCGCATCGGTTTTTAACCTAGGGTTTCGTCTTCTGGTGAGACCTTTTACTTCTCTATTATTTGATTCCTTTTTTTTTTATTATTCGCCTAGGGTTTATTGCCATCTGTGTTCAGTTTTTATTGTCTGAATTGATCATTTGAATCCTGAGCCCTAATCTCATAATTGTTTGTCCACATGGTTTTTTTTTTCTCGAATCTTAGGGCTTTGATCCGAACGATTGATGTAATTTTATGAGATCTGGCGTTGTTCTAATTTGAAATTGGATGTATAAGCTGCACGGTTACAAGGAGGTTTCATGTAAATTGTAGTTATAAGTTTTGGTTCTGTCCCAAATGCTTGAGTTTTTATGTTATTTTTCCGACATGGGAGTGATCTTAGTTTTGTTGGATCTCTTGCATATGAATTGGACATTTCTAGTAGCTATCTTTGTCAGTTCAGATGTACACGGAAATGTAATAAACTCAGTTTCGATAGTTTTGAGTTTCCTTTAAACAGTTTGGTGTTCTGTCTTCTCTACTTGCTTAACGCCAAAAAGTTTCTCTTTGTTATGGTTTTGCTTCTTTTTTTTTCTCAGGACCTTGTCAAATGGGAGATAGAACCTGTTTTGCTTCTTAAGGGTGTTTGGGGTTTTCATATGTGAAGCAGTATGGCGCTCGAGGATTTCTTTACCCTGAAGGAATTGAAAGATGGACTCACTGTTACTTCTCGTGTTGAAGAGCTCGTGTCTCTCATGCAGAGTAACAAAGATTCTGTTTTGAAGGATGCTGGTGATGCTTCTAGGCAATGGGCAGCGGTTGCAAGCACCATCGCGGTCACAAAGAACAGAGAGTGTCTTGATGTTTTTGTAAATTTAGATGGACTTCGTTACTTGGGTAGCTGGCTAGCGGAAGTGCAGTTGTTGGCGGCTAGCGATTCGGTTGATAGATCTGTAGAGGAGTTGATTCTTGCTTTGTTAGAAGCTCTTGAAAACCTAGGTGTAGATGGTTCGAGGTTAGTTTCTTCTGGGATATGGGTTGCTGTCAAGAAACTTGTTGACCATGGTAGTTTGAGTGTTCAGGATCAGGCGAGAAAGCTCTTTTGTAGCTGGAAGGATAAAGTAGTTAATGACCATTCTGAACGTGACACTGAAAGCTGTAGCAAAGCTAATGAAGATGAGGTGAGAGTTGTAGCAGTAAGCACGGAGAGCAGTGGGCTAAAACCAGCTGTTACTCTTTGCTCAACGCAAAGTAGTAATGAGAAACAGTGTCCTGAAATAGCAGATAAAGCCTTGTTGTCAGGGAGCTCAGGAAAAGACAACCCAGAGCAAGATAAGGGTTTAGAACTGCAGAATGACAAAGTTGGGTTTGCCTCGAAAGTGAATTCTCACTTCTCCAATAAGATGACTGAAACTCTAAATGCCTCTTCTACCGATGAGATTATGAAAGAAGTTCAAGAAAATATTCCTCTGAAGGAGAAAAGCTCAGAACGTGACAGTGTTGAAGGCCCATCAAATGCTCCGCTGGGTGCTGAGATACCTAAGGAAAAGCAGATGGGAATGTATGGGAACTTTCCTGAAAAAATGGGTGGAGCTGTTGCAGTGTCATCTAGTTCAGCAGGACATGTAGCTGTGTCTTCTGATTCGGTTATTGCCAGTATGGAGCTGGAGAAAAATTGTCTTTTGCAGAGTAGTCTTGATTCAAATGAGATGAGCAGGAATGCGTCTGAGACAATATGTGGGTCTAACGACGTGATTCTTGCCCATAACAGCAAACATGTGCCTTCATTTGCTCATGTAACAGACAATCAGAATTCTGACAATTCATCAAGATTATCAGGTGGTCATGGTAGAAATAATAAAGTTGAGAGTGATAGTCTGACAGCTCATACTGAGAATGAAGACAAAGAAGATGAGAAGGGCCATTTAGACATAACGAAGAGAGTAAAACGGAGAAAAAAACGCAGGTCTTCTAGATCTATGACCATATCTCAGCGCCTGGGAGCAATTGACAAGACAACCGCTGATATAGATCTTGGTATTTTGGATGCCTTGGAGGTAGCTACCAAAGTCGCACAGGAAGTGGCAAGAGAAGTGGACTCTGGGGAAGCTTCTCAAAGTTCTTCAGAAGAACTATCTGATGAAAGCGGGAAGTCTGGTTCTCAAGACTCTCACGATGATGAGCTACACACAGGTTCTCCATCTAAGGGATTATCAGTTGGTGAAAGCCATACCGTTGAGGAACCGCATGTTGGAGATAACGATGTAATGGATGGGAAGAATAACAAACGTGAGAATGGAATGATGAACAGTGATGACATTAAAGAGAAGCACCTGGCAACAACAGCTGCTAAATCCGAAGTAGACAGAGAGAAAAGCCCATGTGGCTTTGATCTCAATGAAGATATTTGTCCTGACGAAATGGATGTCATAATGTCTGTTTCACAATCTGCTACGCCTGCAGCGGCACCGTTGCAGTTAGAAAGATCTCTTAGCGCGAAAGGATCTGCTGCTAGTAGTGTATCTCACTCAGAATTACCTCATAAAATTCCTAGCGGGGATTCAAGACTAAAGCAGGTGATATGTATCGATCTAAATATAGCTGAGGTGGGAGATGATCAAGTTGAAGAACAAACTCCTTGGAAACAGTTTCCTTTCTCTTCATCAAACTCTAGGGATGGAGAGTCATCACATGAAGCCAATCTCCGGGGATCAAGCAGGTTCAACCTGGATTTGAATAGTACTAATGAAGACGATGACATGCCTCCACCTTCTCAGTTGAAGATGGAAACGAGACTGTTTCTAAGTAACAATGGTCAGCAAAGGGAGTCACCCGTCTCCTCATTGTCTGTTTCTCAGCAATCAGGTAAGGAAGTAAACTTTGACTTGAATGACAGGCCACAGTTTTTCATCGAGTCACGTGATCAGGGTCCCTACTATGGGCAGAACCCATGGAGCACAGCCCCTTATGGAGGTCACAAAGTGGCTGAACCGGTTATCTCTCTGTTGGGTACAAAAGTGGATGTCGACAGAAAAGACTCTGTATCCCAGATGGCTTCGTTCTTGTCCAATGGTAAGTCACTCGAGCCAGCAGGAGGATTATTCATGGGGAGACCGGGAAGCTCGTTGGGTTTAGCCCCTGGTGTCTCCTTTTCTCCAGCCCCTATATATGGTTACAATGGATTTACTGGTCCTCCTGGTATGTCAATGTCACCATCGCCCATGTATGTTCCTGGAACAGCTATCCCATACATGGTGGACGCAAGGGGTACACCAGTGATGATGCCTCAAATGATGGGATCGGCCCCATATGCACAGCAGCCACCATTTCCTCAACAGCACATGTTCATGAGCTTGGCGGGTGGATCCCCTAGTCTGAGTGGATCAGTGCGGCCACACTTTGATCAGAGCTCTGGGTTTGGGGTTGAGATGGGAAACAGAGAGTCGTTGAGTTTGAGGCAGTTTCTGTCACCGGGGGATATGGGAGAGCATTCACGAGCAAGCGTAGAGCCTTCATCGAGTTTGTCTATTAGCATTGGTGGAAAGCGGAAAGAGCCGGATACACCACGTTGGGAGCTCCCTCCTCCATGGAGGTGAGTGGAGATTAGGTCCTTCAATAGGTTGATGGATTGGTTGATTGGTCAGAGAATGACACAAGTGTTGGGAGGTAACTTATAAAGTCTTGATGAACTTTTTTTTCTTTTTCTCTCTTTTTCCCATCAGTTTTCTCATTTATTCAGGTTTTCGTTTCATAACATATATATAGGAGGATTAGTTCAAAACATTGGTATATGTCGTCAAGCTTCTTGTTAACCTTGTTGGGTATTTTCTCCATAAAATAAAATTTATATAGTTTTGCGTTTCAAAAGTGTTGCTTTGTGTTACTCTAGAAGTTCTGAACAACTGTTTCATACACAACTCTTGAACCAACCAAACAATGGTGGTTAACAAGAAACAGAGTTTGAGCTGTGGTAAAGAACAAGTTCATGTCCGCTTGTTTCTCACGCACCTTCATGTCACTCACTGATCAAAACAATCACTTAGAGAATATCCAGCAATTCAAATTCTAAACATTACAGTGGGGGAAGTAGAAGAACCATACAGAAACTCATATTTAGCGTTGGAATGTCAGTAAACAAGGCTTCATCCAATAATCCATTGCCACGTGTCATACATACAAAGATAGCCGTCATTCAAGTCGTCCATCTACTTATCCACGTCAAGAATGAACCTTGCTCCAATACAAAACCACCACGTGTCTTCCTCAGCAACACTGAACCGTTAGATCCACCACGTTGGCAAATCAAGACGAAGCTTGAGGGCATGTTTATTGGGGGTCTCTTATCAGAGCTTCTTAACTTTTCTAAAATACGTTTCTTAACTTTTAACTAAAAAAACCTAAGAGCACCCCCATTAGAGGTTCTAATGGGGTTTATGGACACAAATTTTTAAAAATCATAATTAAAATATTATTATTCTTGTGAACCTCTCTCCTGCAGGTTCATGGCCCTGGTTCTTCACTGTTTGGCGGGCCCCACGACACGTGGCGGCCTGCCAGTGGTCCAATTATTTATTCTTTTTTTTTTTAAAGTAAACCAAAAAAATAAAAAAAAAAATATATGGTGAACCCCACCATGAGGTTCACTAATGGGGGTGCTCTAAGAGACGTCTCTTAAATAAGAGTTTTAAAAGCCGTCTCTTAACAAAAATTTAAAAAAAAAAAAAAAATTAAATTAAGTTAAAAACGTCATTTTAAGAGACGTTGATAAACATGGTCTGAGGAAACAAAGTGTACGCAACTACAACCGTTCACTAGATCATGTCCTTATTTTAAGTAGGGATCTCTCTCTTCGAGCTGAGTGAATAAACCTCATAGCTAAAGTGAGCGAGAGGCCTACGCGAGATCTTAACAATGAGGAAGAGGACGCTCGTGTCCGTGTTATTCCTTTTCTCACTTCTCTTTCTTCTTCCAGATCAAGGTATACTAACAATCTTTCTCTTCTCTGTACATCACTTGATTTGATTACTAAAACTCTCCCTTGTATGTATCTTAGGAAGAAAGCTACACGCGAATGCAGAAGATGGCACCGACGAAGTTACAGATCCACCTAAGGTGGAGGAGAAACTCGGTGGTCACGGCGGTTTATCTACTGATTCAGACGTTGTTCATAGGTTAGTGTCACACGCTACACATTTTTTTGATTCATTTTGTATTAATCTATGGTCTGTTTTAATTGAGCAGAGAGTCTGAATCGATCTCGAAGAAGTCACTTCGAAGTAACGCGGAGAAGTTTGAGTTCCAAGCTGAGGTTTCGAGGCTTATGGACATTCTTATCAACTCTCTCTACAGTAACAAGGATATTTTCCTTAGAGAGTTGATCTCCAATGCTTCTGATGTAATGTCTTTCTGTTTATTAGTAACATTGGTTATTGCTTTTTCAGACAGAGAGCTGATTGGTTTGTGTGTCTGTGTTTTGTAAAATTTTCAGGCTTTGGATAAGATTAGGTTCCTTGCACTCACTGATAAAGATGTTTTGGGTGAAGGTGACACTGCTAAGCTTGAGATCCAGGTTTGCTACATCTTTCTCACTAGTCGTTTTCTTTTAGTAGCTAGTAGTCCTAGGCATATTATCCGTAATCCAATCCGAAAACCGAACAGGAACCGAACTGAACAAACGGCAACCAAACTGAAATTACAATAATCGGAACGGTTTCTACTTATCTAAATCCAAAAAAAAACAAATGAGTACCCGAATATTTGAATATAAATAATAATTAATTATATTTTAAATCCGAAAAATGTTGGTTCCTAAACGGGTTTTTAACACTCCAAACTGAATTCGAATGCCCAACACTAGTAGGTAATTTTGTTGTCCTGCTAAAATGTGTAATGATCTACAGATTAAGCTAGA
This sequence comes from Moricandia arvensis, assembly GCA_905132765.1. Classification (NCBI taxonomy): domain Eukaryota; kingdom Viridiplantae; phylum Streptophyta; class Magnoliopsida; order Brassicales; family Brassicaceae; genus Moricandia; species Moricandia arvensis. The sequence goes on from CAJHQP010002208.1 coordinate 52,883, forward strand.
CAAAGCAAAGAAGATACTTTCTATACGGGACCGGGGAATTGGAATGACTAAGGAAGACCTGATCAAGAACCTTGGTACCATTGCAAAATCTGGAACCTCAGGTACGTTTGATTATGTAGTGATACATTGATTAGTATAATAGGCTTGGATCAAGAGCATTCTCAAGTATTGAAGATATTGTCTTTCAACAGCTTTTGTTGAGAAAATGCAATCAAGTGGTGATCTAAACCTTATTGGACAATTTGGTGTTGGATTCTACTCTGCCTATCTTGTTGCTGACTACATTGAAGTCATTAGCAAGCACAATGATGACATCCAGTAAGTTTAGACATACTTGTATGCATGTAAGAGTCATTTGGAAACCTTTTCTGATAAATTTATTTTCAATTTTCAGACATGTATGGGAATCAAAGGCCGACGGTAAATTTGCTGTTTCTGAGGATACATGGAATGAGCCTCTTGGACGTGGAACTGAGATTAGATTACATCTTAGAGATGAAGCTGGCGAGTACCTAGAGGAGAGTAAACTTAAGGTGAGTCATATATTGATAGCAAAGAACCAAATCACTTGTTATTTCTGATCATTGTCTCATTGTTGTTCTTATGACCACCTTTGTACACTACAGGATTTGGTGAAGAGGTATTCTGAGTTCATTAACTTCCCTATCCACTTGTGGGCTAGCAAAGAGGTTGAAACTGAGGTCCCTGTTGAGGAAGATGAATCAACTGAAGAGGAAACCGGTGAGTTGTAATGAAACACCACAGTTATAATTTTTATTAGTGTGTCTTTATACCTACAAATTTTATTATCAGAAACCCCCTCTACGGAGGAAGAGAAGGAAGAAGATGCTGAGGATGAAGACAGTGAGAAGAAGCAGAAAACAAAGAAGGTGAAAGAAACTGTTTATGAATGGGAGCTTCTGAATGATGTTAAGGCCATATGGCTCAGAAGTCCAAAGGAGGTGACTGAGGAAGAGTACACTAAATTTTATCACTCTCTCGCAAAGGTGAACACATAGTACTACTTGTTACGTACTTGGTGTAAGAATGTCGTGTGGATTTTGTTTGCTGACTCAGTTGCTACACAGGATTTTTCTGACGAGAAGCCAATGGCTTGGAGTCACTTCAATGCTGAAGGTGATGTTGAGTTCAAGGCTGTGTTGTATGTTCCTCCAAAAGCTCCACATGATCTGTACGAGAGCTATTACAACAGCAACAAGGCAAACTTGAAGCTCTATGTCAGGAGGGTTTTCATCTCGGATGAGTTTGATGAGCTTCTGCCTAAATATTTGAGTTTCTTGAAGGTAAAGAGAAGACAAACTAAGAGTTATCTTCAATGTTACTTCAAGGGCTGGATCGTAATGTGAGTTTCTTATGCAGGGTCTTGTTGACTCTGACACATTGCCTCTAAATGTATCAAGAGAAATGCTTCAACAACACAGCAGCTTAAAGACAATAAAGAAGAAGCTTATAAGAAAGGCTCTTGATATGATCCGCAAGCTTGCTGAAGAGGACCCTGATGAGGTCCATGATGATGACAAGAAAGGTAGTCCTTATAACAAGCTTCTTGGTATCAAACCAGTTCTCCTGGAATTTTATTGTTTAAAACTTATTCAATTTTTGGCTCATAGATGTGAAGAAGTCTGGTGAGAATGACGAGAAGAAAGGTCAATACACCAAGTTCTGGAACGAGTTTGGCAAGTCTATTAAACTTGGCATCATTGAGGATGCTTCTAACAGGAACCGCCTGGCAAAACTTCTTCGTTTTGAGACGTATGTGCTTTCTTTGTTCACATATGTCTGCTTATCTTATTAGCTATAGCTGCCTAAAGGTTATATAATTTGCTATTACAGAACAAAGTCAGATGGGAAGTTGACTTCCCTGGATCAGTACATCAAGAGAATGAAAAAGAGTCAAAAGGACATCTTCTACATCACAGGAAGCAGCAAGGAACAGCTGGAGAAATCTCCATTCCTGGAGAGACTCATCAAAAAGGGCTATGAGGTTTTGCATCAGACACGAATAAGTCTTTCTTTATCTATTACCAAACTTGCATCTCATGTTCCAATACTTTGTGTTTTCCCACAGGTCATCTTCTTCACAGACCCGGTTGATGAGTACTTGATGCAATACCTGATGGATTATGAGGACAAGAAGTTCCAGAATGTGTCAAAAGAAGGATTGAAAGTTGGGAAAGACTCAAAAGTTAAGGAGCTGAAGGAAGCATTCAAGGAGCTAACCAAGTGGTGGAAAGAGAGTCTGGCTAGTGAGAATGTGGACGATGTTAAAATCAGTAACAGGTTGGCTGACACTCCTTGTGTAGTTGTAACGTCCAAGTTTGGATGGAGTGCAAACATGGAGAGGATCATGCAGTCTCAGACTCTCTCTGATGCAAACAAGCAAGCTTACATGCGCGGAAAGCGTGTACTGGAGATTAACCCACGACACCCTATCATCAAAGAGCTCAAGGAAAGAGTTGCTAGCGACCCAGAGGTAAACAAACATAAGACTCATCAGTTATTTTCAATGTTCTAAAAATCGGTATAATCAAGTCCTAGGGGTAAATCAGACCTAAACAAAATGAGTTTCTAAAACGATTTTTAAAAGATCGGTCTAAAAGAATAATTACCGCCTAATGATTTTTTGAACATTGGTTACTTCTTTTTACCTTCGGTCTACTTTGAGTGATTGAGATAAATCTAACACATATTCTTTCAGGATGAGAGTGTGAAAGAAACAGCTCAGCTCATGTACCAGACAGCTTTGATAGAGAGTGGATTTGTACTCAACGATCCAAAAGACTTTGCAGGGCGTATTTACAACTCAGTCAAGAGCAGCTTGAAGATCAGCCCTGATGCAGTAGCAGAAGAGGAAGTGGAAGCAGAGGAGACAGAGACCAGTGAGGAGGCAGCTACTGAGACGACATCAGATGACTTGGCGGATGGTCTAAACATTGAAGCTGAACAGGTTGAAGAAGAGACACCAACCAAGGACGAACTGTAGACTTCACTTGTGATGTGTTTTGTTATCTATGTGCTTCTCTACTCTTTTAGTTAAAAGCAGAATATTAGTTTTTACTACATTGTTTTTGAATGATTATGTAAAAGCAACACTGCATGTTTTTGGTTATAAGCTTTTAATATATGCTTAAACAATGATATGAACTAGTAACGGTTAAGACACGACACTCCTTGTTGGTTATCTATCCGAAGTTTATCCTTGTAGCTTTTTTGTAGTGTTAGCCACCTATAATGCATATCTACTTGGGGTTAATTCTCATAAATTAAGCCTTAAAAAGTCATCGTTTGTTAAAATAAAAACATATATTCTGTAAAGTTGTAGATTTTGATTTACAAAGAAAAAGACTTTAATAAATTCGTGATAAAATAGATTTTCCAACAACTTTTTTTCTTCTTGCATCACTTTAAAGGAAAATGGTCATACTTTTGTATTGTGAGATCACATGGATCTTGACCCTTGAGAGAAGGTATATATAGATAGAGGTGTTGATGTCATCGTAAATACTCTTTAAACTCTATCTCTTAAGTTTTTTCTTTTATACTTCTCTTTTTTAAGAAAAAAAAATAGTGATGATCATAACAGTTCTTCATTCTCTTGTCTCATTTTATTTCATCATCATCCCTACCCTCCTCATCTTCTTCCATGGTAATATTTAAATCTATCATAATCCATGGCTATATTTTATTATAAATTTATATCAATATTCATGACCATTGCATTTGCCTTGTGTAGGAAGTAATGGTGCTACAATCACTATCGTAAACCAGTGCAGCTTCACTGTCTGGCCGGGAATTTTAGCCAACTCTGGAAGCAGTGACATAGGAACCACCGGTTTTGAGCTAGCCTCTGGTGGTTCACGTTCTTTCCTAGCCCCGGCAAGCTGGTCTGGTCGGTTTTGGGCAAGAACCGGCTGTAACTTCGACTCTCAAACAGGCCAAGGCACTTGCTTAACCGGTGACTGCGGTTCCAACCAAGTCGAGTGTAACGGTTCAGGAGCCAAACCGCCAGCTACACTAGCTGAATTCACTATCGGGTCAGGTCCAGAAGACCCGACCCGAAAACAAGACTTCTACGACGTGAGTCTCGTGGACGGTTACAACGTCCCTATGGTAGTTGAAGCTAGTGGAGGGTCAGAAGGTAACTGCTTAACCACAGGATGTGTAACCGACCTAAACCAGAGATGTCCATCAGAGCTCCGGTTTGGATCCGGTTCAGCATGCAAAAGCGCGTGCGAGGCATTTGGTAGTCCAGAGTATTGTTGTAGTGGCGCGTACGCTTCACCTACCGAGTGTAAACCCTCCATGTACTCGGAGATATTCAAAACAGCATGTCCTAGATCGTATAGCTACGCGTTCGACGATGCAACGAGTACGTTCACATGCACTTCTGCAGATTATACCATCACACTTTGCCCTTACTTGCCTAGGTAGGTTTCAACTTGTTTTTCATTTGTTCACACTTGCTTTTTTTATCATGCACACGACGAGCTTAGCTAGCAAAGTATTGTGATTGGTTTTGTGCCGTTTCTGAAAAAAGAGGTTGATTCTTTTGTATTTTTACACGTAATAAAGGAGTATATAATAGTCATTCCATCTAAGAAAAGGAAAATGAAAAAAGGTTATTAGAAGATACAATAGGCCTACCATTATCAAACGCGTAAGTATTATTCAAATAGTATATACTGATTAAAGTTGGAATGTGTACAGCCAAAAATCTGCAGCTAATGGGTGGAGAGATGGTGGTGGATCAACAGGAAGCTCACCGTCTCCATTATCGACGTGGTTATCGGATGTCTTTAGTTCTGGCTCATCAAATATTCACAAATCTTCCAAATATTTACTCATATTTTCTTGTATTTTTCTTCTTCTTTTTCTTCGGCGAATTTGATTTATGTTTGTGTTTCTTATATCCCGGGTGTATATTCTGCATCCTATACATTTATATGTTTCATGATTGTGCACATTAATGAACATATGACCACATTGTTGATTTATATTTTTTGAAGGCACTACAAGATAATTAATGATGACCATGTGCAACGGAAACTAGCCCTAAAGCATCTCTATCCCATTGAATATTAGAAAAGGGTTCTCACGATCTGAGATACTCAACTATTATTCATATATAGTTTATTATTGTTGAGAACCCATTTGAGAATGCTCGAAGTACCAGCCTAGATTCCATCGCAAATCGGTTTTACAGTTTCAGTTACTACGTAAGATCGTTGATGGATCTTCAATCAATAAGAATTTAGGGTTAGAATTTTCATAACGTGTATGAAAAGTGTATAAATCAATGAATAAGTATGAGAAATGTGTATTTGATTGATAATACGATTAATAATACAACAATATGGTTTATATGGTATTTGATAACAAGCAAGTACAAATGTATTCAAAGTAGTTTCGGATCCCTTTCTTTATGTTTTTGGTCTCTCTTTATAAATATTTAGAGGTGGATTATAATAGACATGTGATCTTGGGCGAGTATTGGGATTCAACTCTGGTTTGATTGTGTGAGCTTGATATGAATCATCTCTTTATCTTGGAATAGGCTTGGGCCTACTACCTTCTTTTCGGTCTAGGTGACTCTGAGTCGGGCTCTTGTACCAGGTCTGTAGTAGAGTGAAACCCGCCTCCAACAATCGTAACCATTGCAAAGAATATGAAACGATGAGTGTTTTAGTCAGAAAGTTTGCTGATGGCATTTTGCTATTGTTATGTATAGAGTTCATTGGGGCCGTGTTGCAAATTTTAGTGAGAAAGTGATTGCAATACTCAGAAATGTCGTCACAACTAATTTATAAAAAATACAACTAAGTGGAATAACTTATCTGATAACGAAGATATATACGTAAGAAGGGCTCTTTTTTGGTTTGATGACAAATGATGTATCCTATTAGGATTACATTGATGATGGAGACATGAGGAGAAATGCAAAAACGTTGGTTGTAAAAAGAAAAGAAAAAAGAATAAAAGGAACAAAAGTAGGGAAATTATAATAACAGAAAATAAAGCAGAAAAGAAGATCACATGATAGATAACTGATGGATAAGCTTAAAGTACTAGGCCTCGGCAGTTTAACCATAATAAGCAAAATTTTTGTCCAGCTTTGGTCTACAAAATATACCATATAGTAGCACTAAAAATACCATATAATAGCACTAAAAAATTTTGTCCTCAAAATAACATACAATCAAAATAACATTAATTATAAGTTTTAGAAAACCTTTTTATTTTATATTTCGGTTTGAGTTTAAAGATTATAATTCAGAGTAACTTTTTTTAATTGGTGTTATTTTGAAGATTTTCCAGTGCAATTGTGAACCTATTTTTTTTACCTTCCCGTTACGGTGGTTAGTGTTACCTTGCTGTGCAATGGAACTTAATGTCAACATGAACATTCCCACATTAACCTTAGCAAGTTATTTTAAAAATATATATAATTCAGTGACAAGAGCCACTGGTCTCATTTTCTGTTTCATAAGTAAGCTGTAAGAAAATAGATGAAAAAAAATAAGTAATTAAAGAATACAATAGGAAATTTTAACAATGCGATCACATTTGGAACTCTTCAGAGATTTCAAGCACAACCAAATTGGAAAAGATTTTTTTTTTTAAATTCCTTCTTTCTTTTTTGATGTTCTCTTATATTCTTTTATACACATATAATGAAGTTGAAATGTAAAAGAAGAACATAGTACAACTAAACCAAACGTAAACCATCTGAGAGTTGTTCTTGATGAGAGGAGTCATGGTCTTTAGATAAATGCTTACGGCAAGCATAAAGCACTGCAGAATGAAAACCAGATGGGTTGTCTATGAACACAAAATGGCCACCCTGCAAAACATTTTTGATCAAACATAAGCATCTTCTTCTCTACATTTTCCTAACTAAAGCATATCTGTTTAAAGATTGACCTGTGGAACACGAATGATTTCGCAAGGGACCTTCATGTGTTTCCTCGCTTCCACTGCGCCTTGATAGTTCATCCAATCATTCATTCCATAGATAAAAGTTGTTGGCACTTTCCACTCTGATGCGCTGCACAAAAAGAAACAGTCATCGAGTTTGAGTTAGTGTGTAAGAACTCCATCTATAGTCTATGTTCTAAAACGCTCCGCCTATACCGATTACTCTCCCGTATATTCGCTAGGCAGTGATTACCCGATTAATTTCCTCCTCAATCCGATTTCTCAAACATTTTATTATTTAATTTATCGAATTAAAACTTATACCTTTGAACTAAAAATAAGTTTAAAAAAACTCTAATAATAACAGTTATAAATTTATTATATATTTTTAAATTAAATTAAATTATAAAATATCAAAATAATTCAAAAACTAGTTGCCGATTAATCCCTGTTTAATTTTCAATTTTCTAGTTAGGCGCTAGGTTCAACCTCACCGCCCGACTAACGCCTAAGGAATTCTTAAACCTTGTCTGTAGTGCATCAGAGTTTGGTGGACAAACCTTTGTAAGAGGGGCTTCCGAGCAAATGCGCCAAAGGAGAATATGTATTTCAAGCACAACTCTCCACTAGCCTTTGCAGCCAAAGTATGATACACATAATCTATGAATCACACCATCACTATCATCAATCCAGTCATTATCCTCCATACAGCTTATATTGAACTTAAGAGAAAGGATTACTCACCAGTAAGCAATCTAGATTCCTGGTCTGTTAGCTCAGTCCCCTCTGAATGTGCACCAAACCTTGCACTTGTATACCGGTTTACAAGACCTGGACCCCAAGGACCTAATCCTCTGCACCATAATCATATATTTAGAAACACTATAGTGAATCTAGATGTCCTGCCAAGTGTTCCAAACATGCTCATCACAGTTGAGTGCAATAAAACTATACCAAAGAAATGAGAGCATACCTAACCAGCTTCTGAGGAGTGAAGTTAGACTCCCATAAATGATTCAGGACTGCACCTTTCCATGTTGCTCTGAACTTAGTGAGCCATTCTGACTTGGGATCTGATTCTGCAGAGAAGCCAGCAGATCCCACCAGAACTAAGTGTTGAACATGCTCAGGATGCTGAAAAGTTATAAATCATATTACATGTTTAAATTGTCACTTTTTACACATTGAGAGTTATATCATGATGGAGAAATTAACCTTAAGAGCGTACTTAGCAGCAACATAACCACCAAAAGAGTGTCCTAATAGAATAAAGTTACTGAGATTCTTGGATTTACGCCATTCCTCAAATGAGTCTATAAACCATGCCTCCGTTTCTGCATAAAACAAATCAAGAACAACACTGTTCCATTACTGGTGAAGCAACTCCATATGTACAAAGCAAAACTGAGAAAGGTTCCAATGAAACTATAGCCATGAGTCATTAAAACTATACCTTCTGTGCTTTTACAAGTAAAATCAGGCCTACTTGAACCACCCCACCTAGGAGTCCAAAAAAAAAAAAGAAAACTACCTTATTATACAGTCACAATGAATCCTTAGGAATCAACAACAAAGAGTGCAATGATGGCAAAGTTGGTTGCTTACCCAAGTTGATCAATAGCAATGACCCTAAACCGAGAGGCAAGGGCATCAAAATTACGAAAGAAGAAACCTTGAGAAGCACCATAACCATGAACCATCACAAGAGTGGGAGAACCTTCCTTGGCGTCAAAGGTGACTGTGTTGATGTACCTAGACTCATTGCTAGAAGACCTAAACCACCTGACTTTTGAACCTGGTGGTCCTGAACCAATATTCACTTGTTCCTGTACGTAAGGCGTCCTGAAGAGTATTCATCCCCAAAATAGAAACTTTTAGAAATGAAAAAAGTTACAAAGGAGAGATTTTTATGTATTAGGGAAACAGAGTCATTAAAACCCAAAACAGAGAACCAAATGTACTTGAAGATTGTTCACCCCAAGATAGAAACTTTAGAATGAAAAATCAAAACTTGAAATGCAAAACCAAATCAAGAACCACAAAGGTGAGATTTTTATGTATTAGGGAAACAGAGTAACTAAAAGCCAAAACAGAGAACCAAATGTACTTGAGGATGGAGAGAAGACGCTTCTCGGCGGCGATGGTGTAATCGGTGGAGGTTGGTATCCACCGGAGTGAATTGGGTCTCAATATTTTCCATTTCGACTTCGCCGCGTTCGTAGCAGCAGATGAAACGCCCGCCGTCTTTGAGATTTCCTCCGCCATTTTTGACCGGAATCCACAATTCAAGGATTTTGTAAAAATATTTTAAAATACAATTAAATTTTGAATGTGTCACGAAGACGAAGAAGAGAGGTTTTGCTGTGATGTCGATAAGGGATTTGTATTTATATGCTCTCTGTCTGATAACGGCAACACGTCATTGCCGACGTCAATGTCTCTTGCAAAGCAAGACAGAAGCTTCTTTTGTTGTCTTAATTAGACTAGGAGATTAGGACTTTAATGACAAAATTAACCTAAGATTATCAATCTCATATAAATAGCTTTGTTACTAATGCAAGTAATTCAGATAGAGAGTTTTTAGATTTTTTTTTTAAATAACAACAAAAAAATATAAAATATATTTTAATAATTTGATCAAACTAAAATGAGAAATTTCTTTGGATGACTAATTTTAGTTTTTTTTCATCAAAAGATACACAAAGAAAAATGATTTCAATAAAGATAAATAGATATTTATATTCATATATTTAATTAATCTGGACTTAGAATTTAGAAATTTAAATAAATAAAATTAATATAAAAATTTAAATATAGTTCAAAAAGAATTTTGGAATTGAAAAAATGAAAAAAAAAGAATTCAAAAAAAAATTGAAAAATAATAATTTAAGAACATATAATTGAAAACTATAAAAAGTGTTTTATTATTCAAATAGTTGTTATATTTATATATCTATAAATAAAGGAATAAATAAAACAGTATTTCTTCTCTTAATGAAAATTTTTTAATCATTTTCTTTTAAAAGTTTTAGTGAAAGATATTTAATATTTATCAATTAAATAACATATAGCTCACAAATTGTAAAGTTTCTTCAATAATATATAAGGAATTCTGACCAAAACCAGTTTACTTAACCAGAACTTGTGTTTTGATCCCATAATACATAATTGTGGTTTAATTAATTCATTGCGCCTTTTTGGAACACTACTAATTCACTGTGCTTGACTTGAAATAAAACATCACAAAACTCAATCTGTGTTTCTCCACTTAAGAACAAGACCTTGAACCAATTTTCCAGTGGTTTAAGTGAACCAATGTTTCACATCACAGAGCAGGTTGTTTAAAGCTTCTACAAAATCCAACAGCCAAAAAAAAAGAAACAAGATCTAAACAGTTTTCTAAGTTCTTCAAACAAATCACCGAGAATAATACGTAATCTGAAACATAATTCTGATTCCTAGTCACTAAACCGATTCTAGACTTATAAAACGACAGCTAACTCAAGTCGTTTGTGTTTTAGCTTGAGCTTCTACTGCAGCTACTAGTAGTAGTACTAGTACTTGGGTTGTTAGAGACACCAAGACACAATGCTTCAGCCAACGGTCCACCTGGTGTTGTTGAACATAGCCATGATGGTCCTTCATGACTAATCCACTGATGCTGGCTTCTTCCCACAGCTTCCTCCATGATTCCTCCAGCCATTGATAGTGTCAGTGAGCTTCCCATTGCTTCATCTTGTTCACCTTCTAACAAAAACCTCCTTGTCTCTTGGTGGTTTGGACTCAATAGACCCTCTAATACTCCAAAGCTCTGGTCTACTAATGGCTCCTTTTGCCTATAATTCAGATCATAATCACATCCTCGTTTAAGCTCTCTGCTCGATTCAACCTTCATCTGAACAGTTTCATGAATCTCCGGGTTTAATGTTGCTATGGAGGCCTCGCCTTCTTTTATAAGCCACCTCAGTTCACTATGGTGATGATGATCATAAGAAGAGGAAGCTGGTGGGAGAGTAGAAACAGCAGAGAACTGGCTTAAGGGTTGTCCGTAAAACTGAGGATAAGTTGTAGCAAACTGGCTAGTAACGTTCTTAGTGGTACGTGTATCATTGTGGTGAGATGATGATTCCACATGCTTTCTTGAACGAGGACGGCTCTTGTGTGTGTGTCTCTCACAGTATTTCTGATCAGGGACCACGTTTTTAGAGCATCTCCATTTCTTCCCATCTGTTCTCTTGCACCTCCATGGCTCCATATCAGCTGCGTTGTTGTTGCTTGCGTTTGAAGCAATCCCCAGCCTCAATGAACCTCCTCTCGCCACTGTCACTGTCACCCACATAGAAGATAGCACATTCATATATTGGATTCCTATGCATCAACTAAGAGGTAAAAGCTTTTTGAAACTTGAACATTCTCATTAATAGTTTGAGTTGCATCAAACATGTCAGCAAGAGATCAAACACACATGTAGCCAACAAAATGATAAAAATGAAGAACCTTATAGAAGTTGATAAAGTGAAAGCTAAGGAGACACCTTGATTGTTGATATATGATGGGTTCTTGGAGAAGGGTGTGAGAAGCTCAGAAGGAACAGGAAGAGAAGCCATTATGTATTTGTATATGTTCCTCTGTCTCTCAAGCTCCTGCCATTGAGCTTCACTAAAAGGTACACCTTCCTTTTCACTCATGCTTCTTCCCATCTCCCCTGGAATATTATCCACAAAATTCACATCAAAACAAAATCTTCAATCTATTCATAGTTGAGAAGTGATAAAGGATAGAACTTGGAACCTGAGGAGCTCAAGGTGAAGAAAGGGTCAGCAACTGAAACAGGAGTTGTAGAGCTAGAACCAGCGAGTGAGAACACTTCACCAAAAGAAGAAGTGTTTGAAGCAGAGAACGTGGGATCGCCAACACCATTGGAACAGTAACAAAAGGAAGCAGAGGAAGGAGATGAATATGAAGGATAGTAATGATGATGGGATGGTACCATAGCGTCTTTATGCGAGTGTTCTACAACTCCAAAACCCAACCCACAAACAAAATCTTCCTTATTACGTCCTGCTCTTGTTCCCATTAAGCTAAAAACACAAAACCCACTCAAAAAGTCCCAACCTTTACCAGAAACACCACTTCTATAAACCTTAAACCCCGATTAAAAATCACTACAGAACAAGAAACTGGAACGCCCCTTTTTTGTTATGTTTTGTCCCCTGTGATGGTACTCAAAAAGCTTTACCCTTCAGACATCAACTGAATCCAAGACATACCCACAAGAACACAAAAGCTCCCTCTTTTTTTTTTTTTTGTCTACCTCTCCCTATTATCTGATAAGACCCACTTAAAGAGATGAGGCTGGGGAGAAAAAAATTGAAGGGTTTAGGTCAAAAAGTGAGTGAGAGGAGCGGTGCCGTTTTTTAAGAGCCTCATGAGCCATAAAGCTTTTCTCTTTTTCTGTTTCCTTAAGTCTCTAACATTCGACCTTGTTCCAGAGTACAGACAAAACTCTACATTAACTTGTCTCAGCTGCTTACTCTCTTCCACCTGACACATACAATAACATCCCACGTTGCCGTTTCCTTCACTAACGCCGTTAACTCTTCTCTCTCACACACACCGCCTCTTCAAAAAAATCATTTACTTCGACCTTAGGTAACGTCTCTTCTTCGTCTTAATAACAAGCTCCGTTAAGTAACGGTGCTTGGAGATGTGTGTTTTGGTAAATGGGACCAACGGTCTCACGTTTCCGTGAGAGCTTCTCAGAGGGGACCAGAGTGGGATGTGATGCTCTAACTAATTTTATTTACCCCTCTCGGCTCTCACTAATTAAGATTTTACTATTTTTTCACCTCTATTTCTTTTCTTCTTTCTCTTTTTGACCCACTACTTTTTTTTGGTCATTTACTTCTCTAGTTCTTTCTGATTTAGCTAAACTTCCACTTTTATATAGATGGTTAAAGTTGAAGATGAATTATTAGAGGATAAATGGAAAAGCCATTAAATAGTAGGTGAAAAAACATAATTATTATAAAAGAAAAAAATATAATAAGGCTAATTCTAGTGTTACTTTCTTTGTCGTATAGGGTCATTCACAAATGTTCAAATGTCTTTAAAAAGTATGGTTAATTAAGATCATTGTTCGTCGTTAGTGATATATAATTGGTGGTTACTCTTGAATATACACGTTTCTTGAATCCCTTTTTAAACTATGGGAAGTAAGTCTAGACTAGTAGGAATGAGAGGATAAAAATCTTTTTGATAAAAATCTTTTTGATAAAAATAAAGAAATATCTGTTTTCAGAAGCGGTCTAACCTGTTTTCGAGAAGATCTTAGCATCAAGTTGACTAGGAGACAATGTTCTACGTGTGTTCCATCATCTATATGTTGAGAAGGCTACACAGGTGGCTACAAATGCGAAAAAGCATATCCGTTAACCAATGAATGATAGCCATGTGAACATTTAGAACATGTTTAACCCAGGTACTTAATTTGGGGTCTTTTTTGTCAAACTTAATTTGGGGTTTTCAACTCATGATTTAGTGTTTTTTTTTTACATTTTTATCTATAAATCAGTTTTTATATCTTTTATACAAAAAACATTTTTATCTTTTTTTAGTTAAAAGCTAAAAAATGATCCTAGCCGAACCTAAAAATATCATCTTAAGAACCCAAGTTAATCATGGTATAATTTAAGTATATCAAAAGTCAGATAGCACAAAATATATAATATAATTATATAGGAATATCTCAAGAAGCCAAGAACTACTAGGACATACTACATCTGTTTCAGTTTACTTGTCGTTTTAGGTTTGTGCACACAAATTAATTTTTTTCTAATTTTACATATTTTCTAGATAAAAACACAATTACCTAAACATTAAACCATATTTCAACCAAAAAATAAATAAAATAATATATAAAGTTAACAAATTTAGTATTAAAATTGTAAAATGACACTTATTTTGAAACAAAATGTTTTTTCTATAACGACAAATAAACTGAAACGGATGGAGTATATTCATAGCTTCTATTTTTTTAAAAGATAGTGATTCAGTTCTGTTTTTACAATTTTACTATTCGTAGATTCTACCTGTATACTCTTTTATTTAATTTGGAGTTGGAAATGCATGATAGTTATTAAGTGGTTGGATGTCCATGCCTAGGGACTTTATCCTTAACAGGTTGCTAATCCCCAGAGATTTATTACCCACTCTTATGTTTCTTTTTAAATTTTTTTATATATATATATTCGTCTTGTCTAAATGGCATATATTGCATTTGCATGTGAATAATTGGGCGATGATGCACTGGAAGTGGGTCGAATTTACCAATATCAATGAATGTCTTGGATCCACCTAACCATATGATTCCGCTACTTCAAAGTTTCCAAGCTCTACATGCATATCTTTTTTTTTTGACAAAGATCTACATGCATGTCTATATAGCCAATTAATGTGATTGTTGATACAATAATTGGAAGGCATGCATTCGTTGTATCCGTAAGGCTCTCACCATTTATAACGGACGTTGATGTTCTTCACTTTTCACCAAGATTAGAGGAAAAACCTTATCGCGTTCAGTGTTTAATAATCAAAAATCATTAGTACATGTGTTGACAGGATTTACCTTTTAGGACTGAGTACTTTTCGTTAGATAATCTTCGCTTTATGTGAAAATGTGTTACTGTTATAATCAATGTTCAAGAAATCGCTAGACGGAAGCGGATTATTTGGAGTTTAGACATTAACAAATTATTGATTTATTAAATATTTATATAACATTTATATGAAATGTTTTACTTTTTAAATAAAAATATAAAATTATTATGAAAATTATCAAAATTAGATATGCAAAACAAAATAAATTAGGTAAATTTGTAAATCTATACTAAGTTTAAATTAACATATTTAGACTAATTTAGATTGATTTTAACCGATTTCGAATAATTTAATTAGATTTGAATTATATAAATTGATATTAATCGGATTTCAAAAAAATCGTTTCAGATAAGACCGAGTTACTGTCTATGCCGATTTTTAGAACCTTAGTTATAGTGTATATATAAGTTTGCGTATTACTAACATTTCTTTCACCGTCCACTTTGTTAGGTCTTTCCAAATTAATCCACCCATAGAAATTGAAATTATTTTCTTTATCGATTTCAATTATAAGTTATGACCATTTCATCACAAATCGAATTTTACTTCATTTCATAATTGTCAACATAAGATTTTCAGTAATGGCATAAAAGCAAATCTTAGAAGAGGGAAAACAGAAACAAAACAAAAAAGCAACTGGAAATATAATAATCATAATAAAATGGTTTATTTTTTGGGATTCTCCAAGTAAAAGTTGCGTTTCTCTTCCTCGTCCATGAATGCGGTAACGTGAAAAGACTTGCCGAGTCCCATAGGAGTCTTGAAGTAGATCTTCTTGCTCTTTGGCTCCTCCATACTCATCTCCACAATTGGTACCCACATAAACATCTGCTTACTCTTCACCCCTACATTTAACACACACACAAGTCTCAAACTATTTTTAGACCATAATCAAAAAATATTAAGGTTATATTAGATAAAATAATAATTTAGTTTTAAAGGTTAATAGTTCTATCTATGTATGATTAATGTTTCTTTTAAAATTACAAGTCTTAAATTTAGAAGGATAAATAAAAGTGTAAAATTTTAGACTATAATTTATATATATATATATATATATACTTGAGGATAGCTTTAAAAAAAACTTTTTCACAAAAATAGTCTCTAAAGAGAAAAATGACCAAAATATATTTTATTAAAGAGTGTAAAGATCATTTATACTACTAGGGTTAAATAATTTATATTTAGGGTTGAGAGTTATGAGATTTGGTTTTGGAAATGAGTTTAAAATTTTAAAAGATAAAAATAGATATTAAAAATTTCAGAATAAAAGATTATTTTGTTTTTTTATAACTATTTTGGTGACAAAAACTTTGAAAAAACTATTTATAAAATTGTACTATATATATATATATATTTTTTTAATATTCAAAGAAATAGATTCAGACCATGTTCACGCTCCATTTTCACATGCTAATGACTTGGAAGTGATGGTACCTGTCATCTTCTTCATACAACCCTTGTCGATATATGCAGTGACCTCAAGAGCGTAAGAAACGCGAGTGTTGGTGGCTTCAAAGAAATGTTCGTAAGGAGTGTTTTGCTTCATCCACACGAAACCCGTGGCTCTTACTCTTCCACACTCCACGAGGTTCTTCAAAGGCATCACTCCTTTTGGAAACCCTAGCTCCTCTAGAAGCTCCACCGAGTTCTTGTAACACTCGTCCGCTCCGTACACAATCTCGGCTCCGGCTCTCTCCCCTCCAACCACCACGACTTCCTCGCTCGCCATTTTGATCAAGATTCAAGAGCTTAGAGAATATTCAGCAAGAAACAACTGTATGTCTTCTTCAAACATGAAGAGATTAATATAGATGGTTGTGGTGAAGCTTTTGGAAAATGTGACGATTTAAATGAAATAAAATGAATAAGGGGAGAAATTAAAAGATGGGACAGGTAGTTGAAAGGTGGGTAGTATGAGCCATTTATTTGTTTGTTTGCCTAATTCTCTCTCTTGTTACTTTCGTGTGGTTCCTTGTTTGGTTACCTAATTTCCCATATATATACACTATTATTTTTATTTTTATTTTTTTTTGTCATCCTATTATTATTTTGTTAAAGGGAATAAATATTTGATACTAGTAGTACTTTTCTTTAGAAAAGTCAAAAAAGGTTAATAAATATTGATTTTTAATATTCTTTACGTGAACCTATAATATAAAGTACAAATCATCTATGATAAGTAAGCAATCTATTGGTTTGGAGGAGGATTTTATTAGTAAAGTAAAAAATAAGGGAATTTTCATGTTTACCATTGGTACAATTTTGTATTTTTACCTTCATTAAACAGATATTTTTATAAATATCAATTTTTAAAAAATATTTTTTAAAAAATTAATTAAAATTCTAAATTTTACATTCCTAAATCTTACCTCACTTATTCCAGTTCTCAACTTTAAATCTTAACTCTTAGATTAATTAACCCAAGGATTATAAGTGTATTTTTCTCTTAAAATAAGAGTAAAAATGATTAAAGATAAACATAAAAATAATAGTAGAAATGTAGTATTTTGAATTTTTTTCTAAAAAATACTAAAAAATATTTGATATATTTTTTGGCTTTCTATACATAAACCTCTAGTACAAAGTATTTATCCTCTTTAATAAGCAAGCAATCAACTAGGTTGTGGAATGATTTCATAAGATGCTAGGTGCATCCTAATTAAACAAGATTCTATTTGAATGGTTAAAATAGAAAATGGACTTTTGTGCAAATTATATAGCATGATATGAAACTTCGAAAGGATATAAGCAGCAAGGTTTAAATACATTTGCTAACGCTATAAGAACATGTTCATTAGAAGAACCGCAATAAATATCTCACCAATAAAAAAATAATACAAAAGGGAAAGATGAATACTTTAAAATAAACTCAAAAAAAAAATTCACTAAAATATATTTCAAAAATAATAATTAAAATCAATATTATTAAAAATATAAATATATATTTATACTCATTGAATTTACTAATTTAGACATAGGATTTTAGAGTTACAGAGTGATATTTTGGAGTTGAGGTTTAAAAGTAAAAAGTCTACTCATTTTCTTATTTTAAAATTTATTTTTGTGACAAAAATTTTAAAATATCTATTTGATAGATGGAAAATTGTCAAAAATACCACTTTCTTTGTACTAATTTTCAAAAATATGTTAATCACTTTTACCTTTGTTTTTGAAGAAGAAAAAACACTTATAACTCTTGGATTAATTAATCTAAAATTTAGGATTTAGAATTAAGGGGTGGTGTAGGGTGGGAATAGGATTTAGGAATGTAAAACTTAGAATTCTAATTAATTTTTAAAAAAATTACCTCTTAAAAAGGTGATATATTTTTAAAATGTCTCTTTAATAAAGGTAAAAATGAAAAGTGGTACAACAAAAATGATAAACTTGAAATTTCCCATGATATATTACCCAAAAAAAAATATAAGAAAATGCTAAAAGTTTTTCATGAGAAACATCTAGTTGAGAATTTTCAAAAACCTCCGAACTGCAACAGTTAATGTGTCTTTCATTTATTGTCTTGTCTTTTATTTTTAGATAAAACTTTAATTCAAGAACTAAACTATTACTATAGTATTATTTTGTATGAGATATTCTAAGAGTATTTTACCATGTTTATTGCAGGGTTCTTAGGTGAGGTTCTTAAATTTTGTTAAGAGTCGGTTCTTAGTTTTTGACTAAGAAAAACTAAGAACCGGCTCTTAAATAAGAGTTTTAAGGCCATCATTAACCCTAAGAAATCCACTGGGTTTCTTAGTTTTTTTTTAGTGGACCAATTGTGAGTCGACACGTGTCAATGGAACCCGTGAACAGTGTAAGAAACTCTTAAAAACTGGTTCTTAGAGCATCCTCATTAGTGAACCCCAAGGGGGGTTCACACATATTTCAAGAAAAAATAAAAATAAATAATGAATAGTGTTGAACCCGAGCCTTTTCGAGCTCTTCCCGGTGAACCTCTCACTACAAGAAAGAAGGGCAATTTCCGACGGGCATTCCGACGGAGAGCGCGGCCGTCAGAATATACCGACGACATTCCGACGGCTACCTGACGAAAATGGTAATTTTGTTTTCGTCGGAATTTCGTCAGCAAAACCCGACGAAATTCTGACAACATCTCTTCCGTCGGGAAATACCGACAGAAATCCGACAACATCTTGACGATTTTTGTTACTATTGGACAGCATCGGGAATCCGTCAGAATTCCGTCAGTAATTCCCGACGGAAACTGGCTCCGTCAGGAATCCGTCGGTATTTTCCGACGGATTCCCGACAGTTTGAGGTTTCAAAATGAAATTAGACGGTCGTCGGGAATCCGTCGGGCATTCCCGACGGATTACCGACAGTCACATGCAAGTCCGTCGGGAATCCGTCGGTAATTCCCGATGGATTTCCGACGGCCGTCTAATTTCATTGAGTAAATGCTTAATTTTGTCATTTTTTGGATACGAAAAATGTCGAAATGACACTTCTTAAGTGTGTAATATGATATTTATTCACAAGAAATGAAATTTTCATATAAAAAATTATAACGAAGAACATCGACATATTCTTTATATATCACCTTAACACTTATACATTTAAATACATACATTGCGGAAATCTACTTTCACAATAAGTGCTTTGTGTAATCGGTATTATTTTAAATATTTTAATAGTTATAGTCCCTCTAAATCATTAATATACAGAGATTATCATATAATGAAGTTATCCACAATATTATGAAACCCCAAACTATAAAATGCCAAAGGTCGTCGGGAATCCGTCGGTAATTACTCACGGATTCCTGACGGAAGGCTTAATTAATTGAGAAAATGTCTAATTTTGCCATTTTTTGGATACGAAAAATGTCGAAATGACACTTCTTAAATGTGTAATAGGATATTTGTTCACAAGGAATGAAATTTTCATATAAAAAAATTATTACGAAGAACATCGACCTATTCTTTATATATCACCTTAACACTTATATGTTTTAAGTGATATATAAAGAATATGTCGATGTTCTTCGTAATAATTTTCTTAGATGAAAATTTCATTCCTTGTGAACAAATATCCTATTACACATTTAAGAAGTGTCATTTCGACATTTTTTGTATCTAAAAAATGGCAAAATTAGACATTTTCTCAATTAATTAAGCCTTTCGTCGGGAATCCGTGAGTAATTACCGATGGATTCCCGACGGACACATGTAGTCCGTCGGAAATCCGTCGGTAATTACCCACGGATTCCCGACGGAAAAAGACATTATTCGGTTATCCTCGAAAAAACAAGTATCCCGACGAACTCTCGACGGCATTTTTCCGACGGCGACGATTTGGTCGGAATGCCGTCGGGAAAATGGTTTACCGGGAACGAAAAAAATCGAAACTTTTTTTAAAAATTAAACCGACGGATTCCCGACGGAAAGTCTCCGTCGGGATTTTTTTTAATTATATTTTCCCCTTCTTCTTCCTTCTCCATTTCTCTTATCTTCTCTCGGGTCTCTTCCCCTTCTCCGCGAGTTCTTCATATTTTCTCTCCGATTTTGGCTCAAAATCACCTAAATCTCTCATATTTCTATCCCAAATCATGTAAGTATCTATTCCCTATTCTTATTAGTTGTTTTTTGAGGATTTGGAAGTTAGCTTTATGGAATTTAGGTTTCAAATTGATGGTCTTTGGTTAGAATGGATAGTTTTAGGAATTAGATCTTAGATTTGTGTTGTTAGGTTGTGATTTACATTAGTTTTGATTGTGTTTTTGTGAATGTTAGTTTATTTTCTTGTTTTTGGAATTTTAAAGTTAAAATATTTATATAAAAGTTTCTTAAAAAAACGTTTTCTTATACTTATACATATATATATATTTAAAAACGTTTTCTAATAATTATATATATTTTAAAACATTTTTTAAAAACGTTTTCTAATAATTATACATATTTTAAAACATTTTTCAAAAAGGTTAGTTGTATTTATAAAAAAAGGTTTATATAACATTTTTTAAAAACGTTTCCTAATAATTATACATATTTTAAAACATTTTTAAAAAGGTTATTTTTATTTATAAAAAATATTTATATAACATTTGAAAACATTTTTTTAAAAACGTTTTCTAATAATTATACATATTTTAAAACATTTTTAAAAAGGTTATTTGTATTTATAAAAAAGGTTTATATAACATTTTAAAACATTTTTTAAAAAACGTTTTCAAATAATTATATATTTTAAAAATATTTTTAAAAAGATTATTTGTATTTATAAAAAAGATTTATATAACATTTTAAAACATTTTTTAAAAACGTTTTCTAATAATTATACATATTTTAAAACATTTTTAAAAAGGTTATTTGTATTTATAAAAAATGGTTTATATAACATTTTAAAAAAAAATTTAAAAACGTTTTCTAATAATTATTTTAATGATTTAAAACATTTTTAAAAAGGTTATTTGTATTTATAAAAAAAGGTTGATATAACATTTTAAAACATTTTGTTAAAAAACGTTTTCTAATAATTAATTTTTTTTAAAATGTTATTTGTATTTATAGATGGCACAATAATCGGCTCAAATGGAGCAAAAGTCGGCTAAGATGACGGCATATCGAGAGGAGATGGCGGAGACAAGGAGGTTAAACCAGGAACTTATGAAGAGGATGAAAGACATTTTTTTAGAAGGTTTTAGTGTTTTTTTTTTAAATTATGAACTTTTTGAATGTTTTTTTTTAATTTTGTAAAACTTTAAAATTTCTATAATATATTTTTGTTTAAATTTCTATATTTAAATTTTAATATTTTTAAATAATTCAATTAAATAAATTTAAAAACAAAAATATTAAAAAACAATTTTTAAATTCAAATCCGGAAATTCCCGACGGCATTCCGACGGCGTTCGTCCGTCGGGAATTTCCGATGGCTTTTGTCCGTCGGGAATTTCCGACGGCTTTTGTCCGTCGGGAATTTCCAACGGCGTTTGTCCGTCGGGAATTTCCGACGGCTTTTGTCCGTCGGGAATTTCCGACGGCTTTCATCCGTCGGGAATTTCCGACGGCTTTTGTCCGTCGGGAATTTCCGACGGCTTTTCCGACAAAATTTTCCGATGGTAGATTGTTGTCGGAATGGCGTCGGAAATTGTTGTCGTCGGAAATTCTCGGAATTCCGTCAGAAATTTCCGACGGATTCCCGACGACATTTGGGTTTCCGACGAAACCATACCGACGGTCATTTTCGTCGGAAATTCGTCGGAAATGGCCGTTCCCGACGAAATTCTGACGAAAATGGCCGTCGGTATTGCGGCAGCATCTTGTAGTGTCTTTTCAACGGGTTCAACACTGTTCACGACACGTGTCGGCCATCTATTGGCCCGATTATTTAAAAAAAAAAAAATCAAACAGTAAAAAAAACAATAATAAAAATTAGAAATATGAACCCCAATTGGGTTCACTAATGGGGGTGCTTTTAGTTTATAGTTTTTGTAACTGATCCTTACACTGTTCATGGATCCCACGCTTTAAGAAACTCACTTAAGAATCCCCTTTAATGGTGCTCTAAGAACCGGTTTTTAACCGTAAAATAAAAAAAACGGAAAAATAAAAAATCAAAAGTTAAAAACTCCACATAA
This sequence comes from Moricandia arvensis, assembly GCA_905132765.1. Classification (NCBI taxonomy): domain Eukaryota; kingdom Viridiplantae; phylum Streptophyta; class Magnoliopsida; order Brassicales; family Brassicaceae; genus Moricandia; species Moricandia arvensis. The sequence continues at coordinate 75,081 of CAJHQP010002208.1, forward strand.
AAAATCCGCAATAAAACAACGTAGCATGATATATAAAAACTTAATTTGCTAATAAGCATATTTTACTCTACTTCCTACCCGAAAAAATATTCTTGTTCACGTTAATCCAACAATAAGATGATCATACAATGTATCATTTACTCATTCTCTCATTAATTTGGGAAATTGTCAAAAATATCACTTTTCTTATATTATTTTTTATTTCACCTTTATCATTATTTTTAAAAAGAAAAAACATAATTATAACCTTTAGGTTAATTAATATAATATTTAGGGTTTAGAGTTGAGAAGTAAGGTAGAGTTAAGAAATATAAAATTTAAAATTTTAATTATTATTTTTTTAAATAATATTTATGAAAATATGTTTTTAATAAAAGTAAAAATGAAAGTGGTGAGAGGCTCTTGGATAAATTGTAAAAAACGCACCGTTTTGCTCTCTAGGCGAAATTTGGGGCGATTTGGCGATTTGACTCGTACGAAGTTTCTCAGGCTACTGCGATCACTCCGGTGATGGCTATGGACTCGGGGGAGGTTCAGGAGGATTCTCAGCCTCCAGGTAAACAGGAAACTAAGCGATCGTGGGCTTCGGTGGCGCAGTCGAAGCAGATTTTGAAGAAATATGATGTTGATGTTACAGATTCGGAAGGGGTTCGATCGGTACAAGTTCCAGCAGAGATCGTGGAGGAAGCTAATCCACTTTGGGAGGATTTCGTCATTGCGCGATTCTTGGAGACGGCTCCACATATCGCAAAGGTGCACGTCATACTCAATAAGATCTGGGCGTTTGGCGACAAATCTCAAAAGCTTGATGTTTATGAAATGGATGCCACTACGATGAGGGTTAGAATTACAAATGCAAGGGTGAGGGATAAGGTTGTACGACGCGGGATGTGGAATATCGCTGGTGTTCCTATGATTGTGTCAAAATGGTTGCCGAAAAAAGATGAATCGAAGGCTAGCCAGATTCCACTTTGGGTTCACCTGTTGAATGTTCCGATGAGTATGTATTCATGGGAGGGATTGAGTTTTATAACCAGTGCTGCAGGAGATCCAGATCACCTTCATCCGGAAACTGTTGCTTGCAAAAACTTTGATATAGCTAAGGTGTTCGTGAAAGCTGATCTCTCAAAGGAGCTTCCAAAGAAAATCATCTTCTCGATTCAGGGGCAGGAAACAGAGGTCGAGTTCATTTACCCATGGCTTCCGCCAAAGTGTGCTTGCTGTGGTAAATGGGGTCATTATGAGATTGTATGCAAAGAGGCTATTGAAAAGAAGAAATCTGAGTTGGAGAAGGTTCAGACTAACGAAGTGATGAAGGTAAATGAGATAAAGGAGAAAGAGGAAACTCCAAAGGAGGTTGGAAGTGATGAGGTTAAGAAAGTTGGAGAGAAAGTGATCGAGGGAGATGGTATAGTAGTGCAAAAAGTTGTGGGATCTACGGAGAAGGATGGAGGAACGGAAGTGGAAGTAGGCGAAGTAGAGAAGAAGGAGGAACAACATGCTGCACATGAAATGGGAGCTCCGGGGGAATGGCAGAAAGTTTCAGTTGAAAAAGCAAGTAGAAGTCCAAAGTCACCGTTGAAATATGGACAAGTAACAATAGCTACACCCTCGAGATTTGCAGCTTTACTCCATTCAGGAGAGAATGGAGAATTGATAAATCGGGAAGTGAATGAGGAGGTAGAAGAGGGAGTGACGATAGCAGAGCCAGATGTGGCTATAAATGAATCAGGACCTATACGAAGTGAAGGAAAAAAGGGAGGTGATACTGTGAGACAGGTTCTCACGAGGAGATCAAAAACAAACCATAGTATGCTTGCAGAGATTTCAAATTCTAAAAAGATAGGAGCTGGAAAAAAGGGTTCTCGAAGGAATTAGTCATGGCTAGTTTCTTTTGGAACATGGCTAGTTTCAACAAGTCAATTAAGCATGCAGTTGTTCGAAGTTGGGTAAAGGATCAAAATCTTCAGTTTGGATGTTTGATCGAGACAAGGGTGAAAGAGAAGAAGGCAGGAAAGATTATTAAGGAGGTTTTTCATGATTGGAGTTGTATGACAAACTATGAAGAGCATAGGTTAGGGCGTTTATGGGTGGTTTGGCGATCAACGGTTAGAATTACTCCAATATACAAGAGTGCACAACTCATTACATGCTTGATACTGATGCCAAAAATGGAGGAGGAATTTATTTGCACTTTTGTATATGCTCATAACACAGCGGAGGAGAGGAAAGAGTTATGGGAGGATATGAGGTTGCATTATGCTGCTCCCATGATTAAAAACAGGAAGTGGATGCTTATAGGAGACTATAATGAGATATTGGAGGTTGAGGAGCATTCTAGTTTTGATTCATCTCCTAGAATACCAATTGGGATGAGGGATTTTCAGGAGGTTGTAAGAGACTGCAAGTTAACAGATATGAGTTACCAGGGGCCAAGATTCACGTGGTGTAACAAACGTGACGAAGGATTAATCTGCAAAAAGTTGGATCGAGTGCTAATCAATGAGGAATGGTTGCTGAATTGGAATACTTATTGTGTATTTGAAGCTGGAGGATGTTCTGATCATTTAAGATGCCGAATTCAGATTGGAAGGGAGGAGACAAAGAAAAGAAGACCATTCAAATTCACTAATACCATTTCCAAGATGCCAGAGTTTAAGATTTTGATGGAGGGTCAATGGAAAGATTATGAAGCACTATACCAATCAACCTCGGCGATGTACATGCTCACGAAAAGACTAAAGGCCTTAAAACAACCTCTACGAGCTCTGAGTAAGAAGAAATTGGGAGATTTATCTAGAAGAGTTAAGGAAGCTTACCAGAATATGTGTGATATGCAGAGGGAGACTCTTGAAAACCCATTAACAGATGCTATACAGAGGGAAAGTGAAGCACAAATTAAATGGCAACGGTTGGCAGAAATAGAGGAGGATGTTTTGAAGCAACGGTCCAAGGTTCATTGGCTTGATGTGGGTGATGGGAATAATAAGTTCTTTCACAGCTCAGCAAAGATTCGTGAGATAAGGAATGCTATAAATGAGTTACTAAGAACGGATGGATCAATAGCAAAAACTGATGAAGAGATAAAGAAAGAAGCTGAGATGTTTTTTGAGGATTTTATGACAACACAGCCTGCAGAGTTTGAAGGAGCAACAGTGGACAGGTTGAAAGACCTATTGGGTTTCCAATGTAGTGACATGGATAAGGCAAAACTTGAAAAGGAGGTTACACAAGAGGAGATCAAAGGGGTTATCTTTCACATGCCGGGAGGTAAATCACCGGGTCCTGACGGGTTTACTTCGGAATTTTTCAAAGAAGCGTGGGATGTAATTGGTGAAGACATAACTGTTGCAGTCCAATCCTTTTTCTCGAAGGGGTTTTTACCGAAAGGTTTGAACTCTACCATCTTAGCATTAATCCCGAAGAAGGAGGAGGCAAAGATGGTAAAGGATTATAGGCCAATATCCTGTTGTAATGTTCTCTATAAAGCTATCTCCAAGATCATTGCAAATCGACTCAAAGGTATCCTTCCCAAATTTATCACCTTGAATCAATCTGCATTCATTGAAGAGAGGCTTTTGATGGAAAATGTTCTGCTGGCCACGGAGCTTGTGAAGGATTATCACAAAGATGAGATCTCGCCTAGATGTGCAATGCAAATTGACATCTCCAAAGCCTTCGATTCTGTCCAGTGGCCTTTTCTCTTAAACGCCTTGCGTGCACTTGGTCTTCCGGATAAGTTTATCAGTTGGATTTCTCTCTGTATAACCTCTGCCTCCTTTTCGGTTCAAGTGAATGGCGAGTTGGCGGGGTATTTTCAGAGCAAGAGGGGTCTGAGACAAGGCTGTTCACTCTCACCATATCTATTTGTCATCTGTATGAATGTTTTGTCAAAGATGATAGATGAGGCTGCAAGGAAAGAAATGATTGGCTATCACCCGAAATGCAAAAACATTGATCTAACTCATCTTTGTTTCGCAGATGATTTAATGATCTTTGCTGATGGTACCAGGAAGTCCATAGAAGGGATTTTGCAGGTATTTGGTGATTTCGATAAAATGAGTGGTCTTAAGATCAGTATGTAGAAGTCAGTATTGTTTATGGTAGGGAATACAGAGCAGAGAAGAGAGGAGATTCTGCGTAATTTTCAATTCTCAGCAGGATTGCTTCTGGTGCGCTATCTTGGGCTCCCTTTACTAACAAAGAACATGACCATCCTGGATTATCTTCCGTTGATAGAGAAGATAAGGAAGCGTATCAGTTCGTGGACAGGGAGATTCCTCTCATATGCAGGTCGGTTACAACTCATCAAATCAGTTATAATGAGCTTGACGAATTTTTGAATGGCTGCTTTCCGGCTGCCAAGTGGGTGTCTAAGAGAAATTGAAAGGCTTTGCTCAGGGTTTCTATGGTCTGGACCTGATCTAAACACAAGGAAAGCGAAGGTAAACTGGGGAGAGATTTGCAGGCCGAAGCAGGAAGGTGGGTTAGGGATCAGACCTTTGAAAGAAGTAAACACAGTGAACTGCCTCAAACTCATTTGGCGCATCCTCTCAGCTAAATCACTTTGGGTTAACTGGGTAAAAGTTTAACTCATACGGAGAGGCTCTATTTGGATGATCAAGGAGAATACTCAAAGTGGCTCTTGGATGTGGAGAAAAGTATTGAAGTGTAGAGAGCTTGCGAAATCCTTATATAAAGTGGCAGTTAAGAATGGGAGAAAGACTTCTTTTTGGTTTGAATCTTGGACTTCTCTTGGATGTTTGCAGGATATGTTAAATGGAAGAGGTCATATTGATATGGGCATTCCAATATCTGCAAATGTTGAGATGAGTAGAAGTCATAGGAAGAGGAAACATAGGGTGACTATCTTAAACAGAGTGGAGATGGAAATTGAGAGATATAAAATGGATTGGGTGAATGAAGAAGATATTTCTCTATGGAGGAATGGCAAAGGGAAGTACAAGAAGGATTTCTCTACTCGAGAAACTTGGAGTACCATACGAGAGAAGCATCAGATGTGTAGTTGGTATTCTGCGGTATGGTTTAAGTATGCAACTCCAAAGTTCTCATTTATGCTTTGGATCGCGATACTTGGTAGATTATCTACGGGGGAGCGAATGAGGAGTTGGAATGTTAATGTTGATCGTCATGCATACTTTGTAATGAGCCTTTAGAGACCATGGAGCATCTATTTTTTAGCTGTCCATACTCTACTCGGATTTGGGAAGTTCTAATGAAGGGAGTGATGAGGAACCAATTCACGGTGGAGTGGAGTGAAATCATTGGTCTGCTAACAAGGGATTCGGATTGGAGTAAAGTGAAGCTATTCACATCTAGATACATGCTGCAGGCGGCAGTGCATGCTATTTGGATGGAAAGGAATAGGAGGAAACATGATGAGTCTCCAATGCCAAATGAAGTTCTGATAAAGAAGCTCGACAAGACTATAAGGAATAAGTTCACAATTCTGCAGAGGAAGGGGAATACAGAACTTGCAGGAGGAATGAGATTCTGGTTTAGTACAAGATAAAAATAGGAGTTGTATAAAAATCGATAGATTGGGGTTCATTTTATAGATTGGGGTAAAGATAAGAAGGGACACACTTGATGTAAAAAGGTCTTTTTTCTTTTGAATTAAATTTAACATTCAATTCAAAAAAAAAAAATGAAAGTGGTACAACAAAAGTATAAACTTTAAATTCTCCTTTCTAATTTCATAGCCGGGTTCATAAGTCTTCTTAGTTCTTTGACTGATCTTATGAAGCTAAGAACTTCATACATATTGGAGGTTTTACTCCAGCGAGTGCAAGTACCGCCGCCGGTAAAGTCCAAAGCCCTTCGCCGCAAATCAGCCCTGAAGCCACCGCCGGAACTATAACCTCTGCTTTCTTCCTATTCATCTTCTCCCAAACAAACACAACCAAAGTCCCAACACACATGTCAATCGCAAAATAAGCCCCGACCAGAAACGGAACCGCCATCGCCGTCGGAAGCGGCATGAACCTCCCCACATTCGCCGGCGCAACATCCCTGACGACGTTGACCAGAACCGCAAACCCGAAAAACCCGTAACACATTTGGAGGCAGTGAAGAGGCAGGGCAGAGAAGCCTTGCACCCCAAGTATCGCCATGTTTCTATAAATCAACGCGTAAGGAGCCTTAAACTCTCCTTTAGGGTTTCCAACGTCGAAGGCTTTGTAAAACAAGAAGAAGCTCAACGGCGAAACGACGCATCCCACGATGGTTCCGACCATTTGGCTAACGAACATGGCCTTAGGTGACGCCATCGTGTAATGAGCCGTCTTGAAATCTTGCATCAAGATGCAAGAAACGGACACGACCGACTTGATCAGTCCACATCCGGCTAGTCCGGCCACAACACCGTCCTCTCGACCCGACACAGCCGCGAGAATGAACAGACCGATCTTCCCATAGTTGTAAGCCATGTTGATGTCTGTAAGTCCAGCTCCATAGGCGTTACAGAAAGCAAGTAATGGCGCGAAAATGTAAGCTACAATAACGTAGTACCATTTGAGCTGAGGAAATATCAGAGGAACCACGATGTTTGAGACAGCAGCGAAGGTAATGTATCCGACCACTCCTATCCACATCGGTATGTTGTCTCTGAGGAAATTCTCATCTTCTTTTAGAAATTTTTGTTGTTTCTTGTCACTCACGTCATCAAGATCATTAGGTTTTTTCTTCAATTTTGCGTTGATACTGATGATGGTGATACAGAGGATCTTAACGAAAGTGTAGAGACCGTCGCCGAGGATAAGAGCTACGGATAAGAAAACTTGGTAACCGTATAAGCTCTTCATTTCTTTGATATTATTAGGGAACCAAGAGCCTTTGAGTTTATGAAGAAGAGGCCACATTAAGCCATAAGAGAGGACGGCTCCTAAGAGCAAAGAGAGGTTAACCAGATGTGAACATATCATTCCTGCTCCTACAAATGTCATGCTGAAATCAAACAAGAACCTGCAAAAGAATTTTTTTTTCCTTTTTGGTAAATGAAGAAAATTTTTGTTTAAATTTCAATTTCAATTTCATGATTAAAAAGGAGAAATACCTTAGACTATCACTAACACATTTTTGTTTCAGCACACTGGACTTTTTTTTCTTAAATAACATAAATTTAAAACTAAAAATACATTTTTATTTTATATTTGGGTTTTGATACAGTGAATAAGGTTTAAGGTTTAATGTTAAAGAGATTAGGGTAAAGGTGTAGATTTTGAATTATTTTAGTCATTTTACTCTTGAATTAATGTTATTTTGTGGATTTTTTTACTTTATGTGCTATTTTGTGATAACTTTTTGTGTGTTATCTAATGATTTGGCTTTTAAAAAAAACACCCACAAATAGCATTAAATCATGTTTTACGACAAAATTAGCATCTAAAGATTTTTTTTCCAAAATAGCACTAATTAACCGGTAAAATACATTCTTATTTTGGATTTGGGTATAGTGGTTAGAGATTTATGGTTTAGTATTAAGGGAGTAGGGTGAGATTAAGATTTAGGAGTTAGAGTAATGTAGGTGTTTTCTTGTTAAATGAGTGCTAGTTTAAATATTTTTTATTAATGAGTGCTATTTTTGATAAGTTTTATAAAAGTGCCATTGTAGAGAGTTTTTCTTTTAAAGAAACATAATTGATGGGATAAATGTATTTTTGTCTTTCAAAAAAATATTATCAGGAGATTCAGAGTCAAAACCCATATTTCTTTTAGGCCCGAAATCTTATCAAATAATATTAGTTTCGTTTCATCGATCACTCGAAATGGAACCTCTACGATAATGGTCAAAGTCGTTTTATGTTGAACTAATGGATAAATGTATTTCTGTCTATATAACGGATGCTTACGTTTGTTTCTGAGCTTTCAAGCCAAAGGTTGGGAAGTGAGAGAACCCACAACCTTCTAGGCCAGAGAAAAACCACTGGAAAAATCCCCACAAGAAACTAATTGAGAAGTATTTCATGAAACCGCGCACTTGTTTCCTGAAAATCGATTCATTACAAAGATTAAGAAACTTAAGTAACATTCACTTCTTGTAAAGTAGGTTAACTATAACTTACAGTAAGTTACTTACTTGGACTGTGCATCTCCTTGTGTGTGGAAGCCATTGATTAGCACGGCACTAGCTAAACCACTCGGATATGTTAGCTTAAGGTCAATAATCATAACCTTGCGGAGAGGGATTAAGACGAAAAGACCAATGAAACAAACGGCAAAGAGATAAGCAGTCATCCAACCAAGTCCTGGTTCTTTCACACTCTTCTCAGAGTTACCTTCCATGTTCTCACCAGATAACTCACATGTCTTATGGCTTAACCCTAGAAGATATGAACCAAACCCACCTGAAAAGTTATAAGAACACACACACATAAATTCCATAAGTGACTTTATAATATATATATATATATATATACCCCCAAAAGCAACTACCAACCTTTTGTTGTGACTTACAAACCCAAAAGTTTTTCTTCTAGGTTATATTTTTAGTATATATGGAACTAATTTACATATCTCTTCACTGAATCTTTACTTGTTTCCCAAGGAAACTTTAAAAGAAGAAAAATAATGTACTTAACCTCCTACGGCAATGCTGTAACAAGCAACAGCAGAGGTCTGAATCATTGTGTTCTCTTGTTTTGTGAATGGCTTGGAGACAAAACCTGATTTCTTGAGGATCTTAGTCCATGTCTGGACGAAGACAAAACCCAAGAAAGCTGCAGAGCTGTTGAGATGTGGAACAATCCCTGTAGTAAGACTAAGCTTCTGAGCTATCACACTGAACACAACTCCAATCACTATGCTCACTAACACTCCTCTAACAGTTATCTGCTTCGACCACGGTTCCATCTTCCTACCAGACCTCTCTCCCTCTGTTTCTTGTTCCTCTTCTTGTAGTGTCGGTTGATTATTGTTTTCATCTTCTTCTTCTTCTCTCTTCATGAAATTTCTCTGCTCTATCTCCATGGAAACTGAAGGAAAAACTAGAAAAGAAGAGATTTGAGGTTTGCTGATGTATATTATTTACGGTTGTTACTTATATATATATACCATAATTGTTTGGAATATAAAACATGTGAAACTTTACTTCACTTGTGTGGACAAAAAAAATACTTGTTTAATCAAATGTTTGAAGAATCAAATTTGGAATCACATCATCATAAGTCTATGTCCCGTAGAGCATTCATTACGTGTAGAATTTCCATTCTCACTGAATTTGAAAATTTCAAAGATAACCATATAGGTAAATATTTGAGTAGATAACTTTGGACCCGGACTCGAGTTTTATTCATGCAAATTAGTACTTGGTTCATTTAGATGCACAATCGATGTTTCTTAACATATAGAGATTAGTAAGTAATTTGCTTCCAAAATCGTAGTTTATTTTGGGGGTTGATTCACACTTAATTTTTCCTTTTAAAAAAAAAAGTTTTTTACGACTCCTTTTTTTTAAATAAGTGGAGGATATTGGTTCTTGTATTTTAATGGATTCGAAAATCCAAACTAAATTAAGTGTTATTAGTTCTATGATTTTAAAATTCATATTGAAATCATGTGTTATTGGTTTCATAATTTATAAATTCTAATTTAAATCATGTGTTAATCAATCATTCGGATTTACTAATGGATATGATTTCATATTAGATTTGAATGAATTTCTATGTTAAAAATACAAAGAAATAAATCCGAGGGAAAACCTCCGGACTTAAAAGTTAGGAGACATTATTGGTTTATATACTTTAGTGTATTTTGAAATTCATGTAGTATTTACAAATCAATTTATATATGTTAGATTTGAAAATCAATATATTTTATATTGATTTGTAAATACTATATGAATTTCTAAATACATTAAAGTACATAAACCAATAATGCATCCAAAAGCTATATTGCATGTTATTCAACTATCAAAAAATGAAAGGCAACATAGCTTTGTTTTCTCTTATCCAATTTTTTTGTTGCTATTTAAGTAGTATAAATGTCACTACACAAACTTAGGAATTGTAATCTAATAGAGTTTGCAAAACTGAAAGAAACCAAAACACTTTAAACTTCTCAACTACTATGTTACTTTCTATTCTGTACTAATTTGCGTTCACTACGTAGGGATTAATAGAGATTAGATTCCCGAGTTATTAGCTAAAGTTAAGGAGAAGAAACAAAACATTAATTTTAGAGTGAAGATATTGATAGGCGGATGGAGACGAAAGAAGAAGAAATGTATACTACTCCTTGACACCATTCATTTGTTAGATAATCTCATTCACTCCTACCATTACAACTTATCCTCATACAGCCCTACATTGACTCCAAACAACGACCATTGACTTTTCAGACCCTTTGGTTAAATCTATTTCCTTTACACTTCTGAGTCCTAACATTCATTGTCATGGTGCCATAAGTTTTTGTTCGTTGGAAAGTCTACCTTTTGTTATCTGTAGTGACTAGTTTACAAAGAAACAGCGAGATAGAGACTATGGTTGATAGGAAAACGCGATGGACAGCCACATTTATTCCTATAACTTTATTTCGAAACAATCTAAAACTTTAACTTTAGAAATTATATCTACAGTTAAAATATTATAAAAAGAATATATTAGCTCTAAAAATCAAAATTTATTCATTTTTTTCTTTAGTACTTTGAGTATTTTAAGAAATAATTGTACACCAAAAAAAATTAAACTATACAGTTAAAAGCTTACTTGAAAGTCACGACCTCAACTAATCAACCCATGTGCTCTCACTTACATGCCTATGTTAGTATGTTGCTCGAAATTAAAATGCCCATATTATGATTTATGAGCTTAAAATATCAGTCACATGCATCTAGGTTCTAATAGTTGATGACTTCTTTTTTCAAGTAAGAAAATAATGTTCATGTGTGGAACTTTAGTCGGTGTTTAAATCATATATATGATGTAGTATTTTAAAAAAAAAGAAAATCAACTTGTGTCCGAAACAGAAGATTATATTGTTTTAAAGCCTATCAAAGACGATTATTATAGAAAACATATGAATAACCGAATGATATAATTTTATAAGGTGAGATATAAGATAGGTACGTATCCGTTTAGTTTTGGTTATTATTGGGTTTCAACGTAAATACAAAATCCAGTCGAATTGAATATCGTATAGTTAATTGGTTTAGTACTAGTTCAGAACTACGACATGGTTTAGTACTAGTTTAAAATATTATCAAAGTAAGCTTTATCATGTCATGTGGATCCAGTGGCGGATGTAGAATTATTTTTTGATTAGGGCAAATCACATATAAACTTATAAACATGGCTAGAATATGATATTCCTTCCATTTTTTATATGATGTTTTAGATGATATTTTTGTTTCAGTATGTATGATATTTTCAAATTTTCTATGTAAAACTATTGAAGCAACTAATTAAATTATTAAAATTTAGTGTGTAGTTTTTTTGTCGTACATGTTTAGAATAGCAGTGATTAATTATTTTTAGTTACCTTTTTTTTGTTGACGAGTGCTTTTAACAAAAACATCCTACAAAAAGAAACAATTGGAATATTTAGCAAGAGAAAAAAAAAAACTAAAACTTGGGGGAATATTAGGCAAGGTCAACATAAGTTCAACATTAGGCAAGGTCACTGTGTGAACCTCAATCATGACAACAAAGGAAAAGGTCAACATAAGTTCATGTGTGATGTAATATGAAATTCTTCGACTGAAAGAGTACTCTTATCATTACATTGCTCAGTCTATATAGTGGTCATGTCTTATCATCTATGATCAAACAATTAACAAGAAATTAGTTGAGATTTCAAGTATAGAACCATCTCAAACCTCGGTCGAATTCTTACTCCAAGAGTAAAATCTTCTTTACCATATTCTATTTTTCATTTCATAATAGAGCAAAAATAGGTTTGATCTTATGCGTCTGTTTTTTATTCTTTCTTTCACTCGGATACTTTAAGAAACATAAGACAAACTTGTTTATAGTCCGGTTTGATGTCACCGAATATGCACGTCAATCTCATTGCATTTACAAATCACACAATACACATAAGACCCAAAAAGTGCTCTCTCCTTTCCCTTATACCAACATAATAATATACCAAAAAGAAGAAAATTGATCAAAACGTGTTAATAATAAATTTAAAGTAAATATGTGGGGTTTGTATTAGTTTCTGTTGTCTTCAACTGTTAGTTTACATGAGAAGCAGACTAACTTCGCTGTACTTTTATTTTTTCTCTGTATTGAGTTCCAGCCTGAAATCTTTTGGCAGTTAAAGCTCGCTGAGAGATGCACTTCCAATAGACTACTAAATCATTCTATAGGAAACAGAAGAGGAGTAACCTAGCCCGGAGCTCAGAGACATTGCTAAGTAGTAACCTCTCCCCTCTCAGAAGCCACATGCTCTACATGTAATCCAGAGAAAATGGAGGGACAAAGTCATATAGCAGTAGGTAATATCTCTGACTGAACTTGAGCTCCCAATTTACAGTTCCATCACTGTCTGAGCGAGGCAAAAGTGGTAACTAAAGCAAGATTGTTTCTCTAACCATCTGTCGTCTCCACGGGTTGTACACTATTCAATAAATTCATATAAGATCCTGCAGTGAAACATTAAAAAATTTATAGTTCAAATATAACATGATAACTCTCCTGTTGTACTTATTTTCACCTGTTGTATGTTGAAGTTGAGGCATGATGAGTGAGGGCGACATAGCTTGGCTACTTCACTCCTTTGATGGTCTGAGGCTGAAATGTTGGCTTCATGATAGAAAACAAGATCAAGAAACAGAGATCCTGTCGAGTAAATAAAAAAAGCTACCCAACGAATGACTTAAAAGAAGATTTTTGGTGGTGGAGAACTGACTATTTTAGGATCAAGTATCCAGTTACCTACACTCGCAGATATCCTCATAGGGGAGGACTGTAAATTAAGTGTATGGTTTATCAGGTAAGAAACTCATGTGAGGAGAATCATCAGTCCACATTAATAAAGCAGAGACTAGGAACCAACCTGTGGGAGATAGACGAGGGAGTATACTTAATGGAACATCCTAGAGTATGTTGTATGGTTAATGACCGTCAAAGAGATAGGAAAACAAGTAACACTAAATGATATACTCACCTTTGCAAGGTCTATATTTCTCGATGTTACTGCCTAGTCCCCTATAATATAAGCTGCGTCTTATTCCTCTACCCTGTAAACTATCCGTTGGCATACTGGGCTTTTAAAGAGTTGGCATCCTTGAAAAAGGCTTTTTTGGTCGAATGATCCAAATAATTAAAGAGGTCGTTTGATTTTCAAAGGGCAGGCTCAACAGGTGGATATGGACATGGGCTTTTACAGAGAGATATGATATTTGTAAATCTACAACCAACCATTAAGTTTGATGATTGTATGTAACTAATCTTTGATTACTAATTGACAACAATATTTCTTTCAGGCATAAGTTCAAAGTTGAAACTTGACCAGTAGTTGAAGTTGACGGACATGAAAGTGACTAAGAGCATTCAGTTCTACACTTCTACTTGATTTGAGAGTTGACCATCTTTGTGTTTATAAATTTCTGTTTTATTGATTTTGTTTACGATTTGGATATGCATTTAAGCTTATGTAAGTCATATATATTGGGATTGTAAAAGTCCATAATCAATTTTCTATTGTCCAATTAATATAATATTGTCCATTTTAAACATAAAAAAATAAATTTACATAGATTGTTTTTTAGTTTTTTTTTAAAGATTTCGTAGTACTCAGAGTTGAAGATCCTATTATATACATTTGTTAAGAATAACGTTAGGCGCTAGTCGGTCGGTTGTGTTAGGCCTAGCGTCTAGCGAAAAAATTGGGATTAAACAGAAAATACGCAAGACATAATTTTATATTATTTAATATTAAAACATATTAATTTTTAGTTTTTATAAAATTAATATATTTTCATGTTTAAAATTATATAAAATACACAAATATAAAAATATAATCTTAAGACAATATAATTTTTATCAAAATTATGCAAATAAGTTACACTTATAATATTTTAGATCAAATAAATAAATAAAATAATTATTATAAAAGAAAATTAGACGGCTGCCTAGCCGGCTAGGTAATCATATAGGCGACTAAACAATCATTTAGGCGTTTTAAGCAGACTAAAATTGAACATCTAATTTTGTAAACTAATTTGGCATAAATTGGGGCAGATGAATGGCGTTTAGCATCTAGACGGCCTCCTAGACAGTCGCTTTTTAGAACATGACTATATAGTATACATTATTTGTTTAAATTTTCCTATGTGAAATTTGAATTTTCATCTCTTATTCTCATCAATCAAATACCACATTTATCTTGTGTCTTTTCTTTCAATGAATTTTTTTAGTACCTATTTTTCGCGTTTTCGATATTAGGCACCTTTAATAACAAAAGAATTTTCCGGGATTTCCTGACTAATCTCTATCACATACCTCTTATACCTATTCGATGAGTTATCATTCATGTTCAAAAGATATTTTGGTTTTTTGCTAATTTTTCTTCATTTCGTTATGATACTAGTTATTGAGATTGTAAAATCATATCTAGTTCTCTATTGTTTGATTATTATGATATTATCCACTTTAGATATAAGGTAAATCCACATAAATTTATTTTTGGAGTTATTTTCAAAACACTTTGTACTAATTAAAATTGGTTATTTTATTACTCCCTCCGTTTTAGTTTATTTGTCGTTGTAGAGAAAAAATCGTTTCAAAATAAGTGTCGTTTTATAATTTCAATGCAAAATTTATTTATTTTATATGTTATTTTATTTATTATTGGTTGAAATGTGGTTAGATGTATAAGTAGTTGTGTTTTTATCTACAAAATACGTAAAACTAAATGTTTTCTTAATCTGTGTGCATAAATCTAAAACGACAAGTAAAGTGAAACGGATAGTATATATTAAACAATATTTATTTAACTTCTAACGTGAGGTTTGAATTGATATTTTTAGATCCAAAATCTTGTTATTATACGTTGTCATAACAAGAATGTAAGGCAATGTTTATCAACGGTCTTTTAGGATGTGGTTCTTAATTTAATTTGACTTTTTTTTATTTATTTTTTTAAAAAAAAAAATTGGATAAGAGACGGTTTTTAAGTCTCTTATTTAAAAAGCGGTTCCTAGGTTTTCTTAATTAAAAATTAAGAAACGTCTCTTAAAAAAGTTAAAAATTTTTATTAAGAGAGTTTCAATAAAAGTCTAAAATAGAAAAAGTAGAAAGGATTCGGTCATAACTAAAGAAGGTTCCTTTTTGCGCTTCTTTCTAATTTATCACGTCTGTGTCTATCATGTAACCATCAACCATGTTATCGTGTTGAATTATTGATTCAAAATTTTCAGTATCGTATTGATTTAGATGGTAGCGCTTGGAGACAAAAGGACCATTTTCTATCATTTTTCTCACCTAATTGTGTATATATACATAGTTATGTACTGAGAACAAAAGGATGAATAAGTTATTGTAATTTTTCCACTCACAAATTCCTACCTAAATCATGTTATAAATCATTTATAGTTATATAGATCATGTTCGATCAGATATAAATTCCTAGTTACCAAAATTGTCCCTTAGCTATTATCATTCCATGATGTGGAATCTATAATTCTCTCTTTTTTATAAAGATTCTTCTACCTAATGTAATGTGTACCATGGACCATCTATATCTTATAAATTATATTACTCCACTTGCATGACAACTTGAATTCTACCTTCAAAACATATGTAGACATGCAAATCTACAGTTCTTATAAACTTTCAATTAGTTGACAATAGCATAAATACAACTCTCACAAATAGAAAAGCATGACAAACATTCCAAACTGTGCTTAACCATGAAAATGAGCTAAGACGACGACATAGATACAATTATTTTAGTCGTAGTAAAAACTTAACTTGATACCTACTCAATTAACTTGACATCTCCAATTGTCAAAACCTCTTTCACTAATTCTCAAGTAATGCTAAAAAATATTAAGAAACTGGAAAAAAAAATGGCCAAGCTTGTTAGATGCATAAAGGAATTTCAAAACAACACGACTTTGTAGAGACGATCTTTGTCACTAATAAGTTAGGGAATAAGGCCAAAACTAAAATGTTTGAGAAAGATTAATTATGATAAAGATTCAACTAGTTCTAAGGACGTGGTTTATGATTCGAGGTTGTTGAGGTATAATTCGAGAGAAAAGTTAACTTTGCTATCCATTTAACTAAAAATAAATGTTACATTCTCCACTAGAACTTATCCGTAAGATCATATATTCATATCCATACTTCAACACAGACACACCGAATTA